>VDFB02008148.1:0-14883 GCA_007258455.2 Sequoia sempervirens
CAGAAGCTTGTTGAACTGCAAATGGAGGGCACATAGAAGCCTCGTTGTGAGTCCAAAGAGGCTCATAATTTCGCTTGGTAGGGGTAAACCCAGCAGCCAGCGATCCCAGGGAGAACCCTAACCCATGGGAACCCAAACGCGGAGAGGAAGGGCGAGCAGCAAGGGCATCGGCAAAACTCTTCTTTCCGCAGTCACCGCCATCATGGCACAGACCAGGTGAACCATCATTCAAACCCAACGATTCGGCCTTAAGGTTTCGCTCTGGGATGTCTTCCCCGCCACACACCTGTACGCGTTCATATTGAGAAACCAAGGCAGATCCCAAAACGGCGAGCGCCTTTGCCAATTTCGCCCCTTTAACACCATCACCGTGGTTTCTCGCTGAGTGAAACACGCTGGGAGTCTGGGTAGATGCGGGAGTTTTCAGAGTAGACACCATATGTATTTTACATTTTATATTTAAATAAATAAATATTGTTAAATGTCTTTGCTTTTTGTTTTTCTTTCACGGACTATGCTAGCCTCGTCGACTAATAAATATAATAATTAAAATAAATTTGGATGAGATGAAAAAGATGAATATCGAAATAAATAATGAATAGAATTGAAAAATATATAAGAAACAAAGAAAAGTTTATAATTTGATTTTAGTTTAAATATTATTATTAAAAATTAATGATAAATTGTGAAATATATAAATTTGAAATATTTATATATTATTTTTAAATATATGTAATATTTTAAAATATTAAAATATATAAATATCTTATATTTATTTATAATATAAATTTTTAATTTTATAACAAAATACAATCAATCAAAATTTATTATTTATTGTTTTTAATATAAAATATAATCTAAATTCTTTTGAATATATAATACTTTATCAAATTCCAAATGTAACTTTAACTTCTATTGAAAGTTTAAGATATCACCTACTTTAAGTGTCTATATCACCTACTTTAAGTGTCTATGTATTTTTTAAATTTTTGGAAGTTTCACTTTCTATATTTTAATTTGGATTTTATAACTAACAAAATAAATTATATGTTCAAACATAATATCTAAAAGATTAAACATAGTTCAAACTCTTCATTCATTACAAAAGAGCAAACATTGTAATGGTGAAAAGTTAGTATTTTTTATTTATTTTAATTTAATTATTTTCTATGCAATGAAAAATATATAAAATGTATTTTCTTAAAAGTTGATATATAAAATGAGTGTTGCTCATCTATCTACATTTATTTTTGAGAATCAGTCTAATTTTGGTTTATTCATTTTTTGCTCAAATTCAAATTCATAATTAATAGGATTGACAGAATTCAATTACATAATTTGTAGAGATAAACCTAAAATTTGTAAATTTCAAATTCAATTTTGGGCTAACCTAACCCTTTCCAATTAGTTGATGTATGTCAATTTGGAGCATGAAATGTTTCACTTGTTATCTTTCAAGTTTTATTTAAGGACATACCCTAATGTATTTGCACATCATTTGGGATATATACCTAACATTTATATCATCAAGAGCTCTTACTTCTAACCTACATCATCACATAAGAGCATAATCAAAGCATTGATATTGCATTATTTGCTTGCATTAATATTTAGGGCATCCTTTGCATGATTCCTCATTTTTTTCAAGATATTATATCCAAAAGTCATTAAATGGATATTCTAGGGGTTTCACCAAAGGATAATTAGTCCTTAATTGAGAAATCCCCAAAAGTGTTCCTTAACATTATTAGTTAGATAATATAGATCACAAATGTCTAAGTAAAATTCAAAATTAGTTAAGTTTATATTTGTTCACCAAAGTCCAAATTCACATGCATGAGTTAGATCGATAGGTGTATAGATCACTTATGCACTTACAAAAGTGGCCTAGAATGATAGACAATGAGTTTTAAAATTTTGAGGAATTCATTCATTTAATTAGTCTTAATTTTTCTACATATTGATAAATCAAATTTAAAAATTTGTCACAACTTATATGGATCATATTTTTAGCTAAGTACCATTTATTTATTTAAATAAATTCCATATTTATTTTAATACATTACTCCAAGTAGTTTTTATCTCAAGTATTAATATTGAGGTAATTACTTGATTATTATTGTGTAACTATCTTATCCTAGGACCTTTTAGTATAAAAGAGATTTTATTCGAGCTCCTACCCTTTTGGTGAGGTGTCATCTATTCCCATACATAACTTGGTGAATATGACTACTCTAACACTCCCTTAGGTTGTGTATTATGATTTTTATTACTAAGATTCATATTTCCTTTCACCTTTCATTTATCATTGTTTATCTTTCTAGGGTTTGTTTATGCCAAGATCTAACAAAAACCCTAGTTTTCCTTTGAGAAGAAGTTATTGCCTAAACCCTCATATGACTTCTCATTCAACAAATCATGAGATCCCTATTGGTTCAAGGATGATAATCATAATGAGATATTTTATTTTGATCATGATAAATATGTGAATAAGAAAGAGCTTTCTACTACCACACAAATAATTTTATAAAATATTGTTAATGATACTTCTCCTACAAATTTGGTTATAAATCTTTATAGTTTGTTGCTTATTGCACCTTTTGGTTTCTTCAAGGTGTTAGAAATAATTTTCTCTTTTTTTTATAGTGCATAGATCCACATCCTGCAACTCAACCCTCTCCTATTAGTGTCACCCCTCCTACCTCTAGGTTCCTCACGTCCTTTCCTCGTATGTCATGTCTAACAATTTAATCACTCACATTTGATCTAACTCCCACATTCATAATTGCATTCCCTTCTTTCATCTTTTTGTGTTTCACTTACCCCTTACCTCACTAGTCCATATTTTTCCTCTCATCCTATTATTGTGTCACCTTACATTTTCAAGCCTATCTTCACATTTAAATGATCAATACAAGCTTTGGCCAACTCTAAAAAATCATTGAATGAACCAAAAAGGTAACTATTTAGAACTATTGTATAGTGTGATCCCTCAAAGTGTGTGGAAGTAACTAGGAAAATCATCCTTCCTTGTATACAAAATATAAACTTGTAACTTGAATGATTGTAAATGCATATAAATGTACCCTTATCTAGTATAAATCTAAAAATGAGGGGCCACACAAATCATTGGTAAAGAATAATAAACAATATAAAAAAAAATGGAGTATATAATATCTCAACATAGTCATCATTATTTTTTCTACTAGACATGGAATCAAAATTTTCTCTTCTCTATCTAGCTTTTGCATATACACATCAAGGGTGGTGATCTAGGGATAGTGTATGGTAGGAACTTGAGAGACAATATATGAGTTGTAAATATGGTGAAGGATGATAAGAAAATACATGACAGTAGAGTGAGGAAGGGTAGTAATACCATGAGACAAGGACCAACAAGTCAAGCAATTTGACCCACACCTCATATCAATGTGTTAAAGCATCAGCACCATTTCTTTGGTAGGGGATAAAGAATCTTTTGTTAATGCTCCCCTAAGCCAAAGCTTCCTTCTTAGTTTTCGAAGGAAACATTTGCACTAAATGTTGGCACAAACTCAGGCTTAGTTTCATTGTCTTCCTTCTTTTTCCAAATCTTGTCCATCTCTTTCTTCATCTCTATTGGATCAACCTTTTTCACTGGATCATTCTTCTTTACTAGATTGTTCTTCTTCACATTCTTGCTTCTGCAAAATTTGGAAATGTGTCCTAGTCTTGTAATTGTAACAAGTGACAACATTTTGAACAAGCTTACTTCCACCCATTCCTAATCTGCATTGATTAGCTTTATGCCCAAATCTCTTGCATGCATAGTAGTAGCCATTAAAGAATTGAAACCTCATACCATTATTATAGCCACTCATTGAATCTAAATTTTGCACTCACTAGCCTTATGACCGAATCTTTTACATGTAAAGCAATGATTGAGAAAATATTGAACATTCTAATTCATTCTACTTCTACATTCCATAGCCTTATGTCCAAATCTATTGCAAGAATAACACAAACCATTAAAAGATGGGTATCTTTGTGCATTTGGTTATCTAATTAGTGGTCTTTTGAAGTCTCTCCTTTGATTTTGAACATGTCTGCCATTGCTCTTCTTGTCCCTAGTCTTATAACAACATTCATCGTTATTCTCCCCCTATGATGGATATATTCTTTCAAAACAAAATTTTGAGATTCCTTTCTCCCCCTTTGACATTAATGGAAACGGATCAACACTATGCTCACTTTCTCCCTTAAACTGATATACTGCAACATCTAAAACCTAATTTTCGTATAGACTCTACCCAAGTCCATGCACCACAACTTCTGAACAACACTCCACAAGAGCACCAACCCTTCTTGCGACAGGGAGACCAAGCTCTACTCACCCTGATCTTTCCTCTTGAGTTAAGAGGAGGGAGTAACAACTCCCAACTTTTGCCGAAGAAACTCAAATGTCTCCTTAGGTAGTGGCTTTGTGAATATGTCTTCAATTTGTTCCTTTGTATCCACATATTCCAACTTCACTTTTGTCTCTGTAACCTTCTCTCTAAAGCAATGGTGTTTAATTGCAATGTGTTTTTTCTTGAGTGTGTTGCCAGATGCTTTGAAATGTTTATAGAACTTGTGTTATCACAAAGAATAGGGATAGGATCTTCAAACTCAACCTTCATCTCCTTCAAATTTTGCTTCATCCAAAGCACCTGGGTGCAACATGATGCTGCAACAATGTATTTTGCTTCTGGTATAGATAAAGAAACTAATTCCTGCTTCTTACTCAACCATGACACCAAACTGTCTCCAAGGAAGAATACACCACTGCTTGTTCTCTTTCAGTCATCTACAAAAACCTTCCCAATCTACATCTGTGCATGCTGTGAGAGTGAAATTTTCACTCTTTGGATACCAAAGACCAAAATCCTCAGTAGCCTTCAAATACCTGAATATTCTCTTTACCACCTCCACATGAGTCTCTTTAGGTGTTGCTTGAAATCTAGCAACATTCCAACTGCCTGCATGATATCTGGTTGGATGCTATCACATACAACGAACTATCAATCATAGATCAGTACAAAGTTTGATTTGTCGGATCAGACACATCATCCTCACTCAACTTACTCCCGATAACCATAGGTGTTGCAACAGGTTTGCAATCTTCCATCCCAAACTTTCTTAACATCTCCTTTACATACTTGTGTTGTGAGATAAAAATCCCTTTGTGAAAATGAACAATCTACAACCCCAAGAAGAAAGATAATTCTCCTAACATAGACATCTCAAACTCATTCCTCATAGCCTTCTAAAAAAATTTGCATATTACATCATTACTTCCTCCAAAAATTATGTCATCAACATAGACCAAAAAAATCATTTGTTCTCCTTCTACTTTGATGTAAAAATTATTATCCACATAGCCTCTCTAAAATCCTTGCCACTGCAAGTATCCATCCAACCTTGCATACCAAGCTCTAGGAGCTTGCTTGAGACCATACAAAGCCTTCTTCAATTTGCAACATGATTCAGATTGTTAATGCATTGAAATCCTTTCGGTTGTTCAATGTAAACTTCTTCTTCAAGTTGTCCATTAAAAAATGATGACTTCACATCCATCTGATTCACATCGAAGTTCTTGTAAGATGACAAAGCTAAAAACATCTTGATTACCTCTAATCTTGCTACCGAAGAAAATGTCTCTTCAAAATCTATACCTTTAACTTGAGTATAACCTTTACACACAAGTCTTGCTTTGTTCCTGATCACTTCACCTTCTTCGTTCAACTTTTTTTTGAACACCCACTTGGTTCCAATCACATTTTTATCTTTATCCCTTGGGACAAGTTCCCAAGTTTCGTTCTTCATGATTTGATTCAATTCTTCTTATATAGCATCTACCCATCCTTGTTCATTGCTTACTTCCTTATATGTCTTAGGTTTTATCTTTGATAGTAAAGAAAAATGTACCTATTCTTTTGATCTTTCGAGCCTCATTCGGATCAAAATCCCACTATCTTTGTCACCAATAATTTGACCTTGAGAGTGATTATTTTGAACATACTTAGCTAGAGTTTTTAAAGCAACTTCCTCTTTTGATATTTTAATATTGTTATGAACTAATTCCTCCTCCTCTTCAACTTTCAGAACATTAGTATTCTGAATAGTTTCATCAACCCTTACATTTGCACTTTCAACTATCCTCTTCAACCTTTTGTTATAACATTTGTAAGCTTTGCTTCTTAAGGAATAACCAATAAAAATACCTTCATCTAATCTTGAATCAAACTTACCCAAATTTTCCTCATCTCTCTTGATGTATCACTTGCTTCCAAAAATCTTTAGATGCCTTATTGATGTCGGTCTTCCTTTCCATAACTCATATGGAGTCTTCTCTATCTTGCACCTGATCTAAAATTTGTTTAGAATGTACATAGTTGTTTGTGTGGCCTATCTCTAGTACATATCCAACAAATTTTCCTAACATAATATAATCCTGGCCATCTCTTGTACAGTTCGATTCCTTCTTTTAGCAACTCTATGTTGTTGTGGTGTTCTAGGAGCAAAAAATTGCCTCCAAATTTTGTGCTCTTCACAAAATCTCTCATACTTCTCTACTATAAAATATCCACCTCTATCTGATCTTAGGACTTTGATTCTTCTTCCGGTTTCATTCTCTACCATAGCTTTGAATGCTTTGAAATTCTCAAACACTTCTAATTTTTATTTTAGATATGTAATCCAAGTCATTCTAGAATAATCATCAATCAACATCATAAATATCTATCTCCTTGTGGACTTTTAGTCCTCATTGGTGTGCACAAATTTGTATGTATCAAATCTAATAGATTTGATGTAGAATACTCCTTAGCTGGATATTTTCTTCTTGTCTAATTTCCCTCATGACATGGCTTGCAATTCATTAACTGAGGTTTCCTGATTATTGGCATATCCAAGACCAAACCTTTTGAACTCACTTTGACAATATCATCAAAATTCATATGCCCTAACCTTCTATGTCAAAGCTAACTCTCATCCTTTTGTGCAGTGAGACACCTTTTTCCATTCAACTCACTAAGATGATAAATATCACTGTCTATCATGCTTCCTTCCACAATCAACTCACTGGTACTAAATTTTCTAATTTCACAGCCATCAACACTAAAGAATAACTGATATCCCTTATCACACATCTGACTGACACTCAACAAGTTATGTTTCAAACCTTCAACATACCAAACATCATGTGTCTTTGTTTTACCACCATCAAGTCTTAATGTAATCCTTATTGAATATTTTAGCAATAGAGTTATTTTCAAGGGTAATTGAACCACCTTCAAATTATTTGAAATTCATGAACTTACTTTTATCTCCAATCATGTGTCTAGAGAAACCACCATCAATAATTCACAGGTTCTTCCTCTCCTTCTGAGCATGTAATGTTGTTTGTGCAATCAAATACTTCTCAGACTTCTTCTCTTTTAGAACCTTCTTCCAAACCTTCTCCAAAACATCATTATTTCCTTTCTCTGATAACAAGGAACTCACAAAATTACTTCTATAGTTCCTTTCAATATGTCCAAAAATGTTGCACTTGAAACAAATTATATTAAAATTGAATAGAGGTGCAAATGCATTGTTACTAAAAAAATTATTCCTTTTTGCCGAAACTCTTCTACAATCCACGACCTTATGTCCATACTCATTACAATTAAAACAATAACCAAAAAAAGAAAAACTTGACTTGGTATTGAATCCTTTTCCTCTGGATCTCCTCCTTGTGTTTCACACTTGAACAAATCCATCATTCTGAGTCATGCTTCCATTACTTATCGATGTCCTCTCTAATTTTGAACTTTCAAAACCAGTCACTTTCAAACTTGTCTTAGTAGACCTCTCTGACTTTTCTGTCACCTTTTCTTCTGATCATCAAAACCAATGTTTATTTTGTCAAGCAAAACTTTCTGACCTTCCAAAATATGATCTAGAGTTTCAGTACTTTTATTGAACTTCAATTGTAGTTGTTGGTTTCTCTTCTCAAGCTATTTTATGGCTGCAATAATCTCTACCTCAAGATTTTCATAGTATTTGTCTTTTGTTGATAAATTCTCTGTCAATACTTCTTTAGATATTTTTGCCTCTTCTTCCTGAACCTTCAAATCAACAATCATATTTTCAGCAACCATCAGATCTTTTGCTAACTTGTCTTTGGCTCTTACCTCTTCTGTAATTTTGATATTCAACTTCTTGATTTCCTTTTCAGCCCATAAAAAATTCTCCATAAGATTTGCATCTTCTTCACCCTTTTCTTTGGAACTCATTTCAGCATCATGACTAGTAGTTTCAAAATCCATGAACACAACTTTTCCATTTTCATCACCGGATGCATCTTCATCTTCTTCTTCTTCTTCATTTGTATAGAAACTTATGTGCTTTCTCTATCCTTTGAATCTTCTCTGAAAAGACTTATTTCCATTCTTTTGATCAACATTATTAGTATTCTTATGAGGACACTTAGCCATGAAATGTCCAACATCTCCACAATTAAAACATTTGAAAGGTAATTTACCTTTGTACTTACCGAAACCTCTTTGTATCTTTTTGAAAAAAAATTACTTCTTCCGGATCTAATCCATAATCAAAATCTTGACCACCTTGCTTTAGAGATACTCTAAAAGCAGATTCTCTTCTTATAAAATCTTCATTGTCCAATCTCATCTCAAATGCAATTAATGTTCCACACAACTTAATCAACTTTAAAGTATTCACATCTTTAGCTTCTTCAATAGAAAAATAATTAGGATCAAACCTTCTAGGTAAGGATCTGAGTACCTTCTTTACAACATTCTTCTCCTCCAGAGTTCCTCTAAGACCTCGAATATGATTTATAATCTCTTCAACCCAAAGCATAAATGTGGTAATGATCTCATCTTCCTTTGTCTTTTGACCTTCAAACTAAGCTCTGTAAGTCTACAATTTTGCTTCCTTGAATTTTGTATTACCTTCATAGGTAGTTTCCAATCTATCTCGTATATCCTTTTTTGTTCTGGAATCTACCGCCTTTAAAAACTCAATGTTAGTCAAACCACATAAAAGTGCATTTCTAGCCTTAGCATTGATTTCATAAGCCCTTTGTCCAATTTGATCCCTATGAGGGTTATCAGGAATTTCATACCCCTCTATAACAAAATTCTATAAGTCCATACCTAAAGCCATAAAATATGACTCCATCCTAATATTCCAAAATGTAAAATTAGATCCATCAAAAGTTGGTACTTTGTTTCCAAAAGAACTATCCTATGCCATCCAGAATCTACCTTAATCTATTAAAATATTTCAAAGGAACTTAGCTCTAATACCAATTGAAGGGCACACAATATACTGAGAGGGGGGGTGAATCAGCAGACCCAAAAATTTCAAACAATTCTAGAAGCCTTAACACTTAATAGATTTTCAACATGAAGAGCACATAACCAAAAGTAAAACAATCATAGCACAACACAAGATAACACACAACACCAGATTTTTATGTGGAAGCTTGGAAAGGGAAAAAACACGATGAGAATCTCTCACAAGAAGAAACATAATAATGAATCTTTTACAATGTGAAGTAGGCACCAACCTACCAAAGATCCCAATCCCCAAATGATTTAATAGATACCAACCTATAGGAGACACCAATTCCCACCATAATAGAGACGCCAATCCCTGTCGGAATAGTTATAATAGGAAGTAGGCACCAACCTACCAGAACATAAACAATGGTGGATTTGAAATACAACTCTGACTTGTATCAGCAGACGCTTCTGTCACATACCTTCCATTCATTACACACTTGTACATCCCACTCATGCACTTTCACTGTAATCATTAATTACATGGATGCACTTAGACGACACACTCAAATGATCCACTTTTTCATTTTGATGCATCTGACCATTTGAAATATATGCATGACACTATAATGACACTCCTCCATGTCAGCTAGGGATCCGCACCAACCTAGACAACATAGGATGGACCTAAATTCAAATTACATGAAACATGTAATACAAGGGTCCAATATTGCCACCAACAACACTTGACATCTTGCGCCACCAAGGGAACCTTAAACAGGTCCTATCCTCACTCCACGCACTTGAAACCAATACTACATGCTTGTAGCCATTACCACACTTGGCTCAAACTCAGAACAGCTTGATAAGACTTCAAATATTTCAAACTCCTCACACACTGAGCTACAACATCAAAAACTTAGGAACATGATATAATTAGTGTAGGCATAAGTTCTTCCAAATCGCAAGTCTCCAATGCATTTCTGAAAGAAATTCCACCCATATTAAGTAATATCTCTGTCCAAAAGATATCCTTTTAGACCACTACAAATATTTTTGACTCCATATCTAACATGGTATGATAAATACATGAACTATCTGAGAGAAATCAAGCCATGAAAATCATGATACAATATATTATTGATTAGAAAACCTACACACTGTCAACCAACACACTTATCTTTCCGATTAGTGCGGATATTTTTGCGGCGATTTTGCGGTTTGTGCCTCTTTTTTGGTTGAAGCCCGATCATCATTTTTGCTTCGAGCTCATATCTTTGTGCTCGATCTCGATTTTCACCAAATGCATCGGGTATTCGGAGTACTTCAGATCTAATCATGCACTTTTTGCAGATTTGTTTCCAGATTTTCATATTTTCAGTTTGTAGCTGATTTGATATTTTTGGGACACATTATTGTAAATTTGCAAAAAAAAAGTGCAAATCTTGTTGGGACAAAGGGGTTGATATCTTGTATTGTGAGGGAAATTTTTGTTCTTCTCTTGTAATATCTCATTGTATCATGGATTTGACAAAAGTTGTACTTCTAACTCCATATAACTATCATGAGTGGAAATCTCAAATGGAGTTGTTATTGTTAAAATCAAAGTTGCAACGAATCACATTTGGTCAAGATCCAGAACCTGCAGGAGCAAAAGAGAAAAGAAAATGGCTTGATAGAAGGGATGAAGCTCTTGGAACTTTGAAGTTGTCCATTTCTCCAGATCTTAGATATCATGTTGCATCTTGCACTCATCCTAATGAAGCTTGGAATACTTTAGAGAGTCTCTTTGGTAAGCCAGATAAGATGAGGAAATTTAAGTTGGAGAATGAACTCATGGGTCTTAATCCTTCAGATTTTGACAATGTCCAAGACTTTTTCTCTAAGCTCAATTCTCTTAGATTGCAGTTATCTAATTGTGGGGTCACTAAAGAGGATGAACAGTTGATACTTTCTATTCTTGCTAAGCTTGGTCCTGATTATTCAGTGTTTGTTTCTACTTTCTATGCTACAATGGATGCTCTTGGAAATGCATACAAAATTCCTTCTCTTGATGAATTTGCAGCTCAACTCACAAGGGAACAAGCAAAGTTGGTACACATGGGCACATTGAAGTCTTCTAGATCTCATGCTCTTGTTGCAAAGGAGACAAAGGATTCAAGTGGCATAGGTAAGAAGCAGAACAAGGCACCCAAGTCTAATGAGCAAGGTAAAGATTCTCCTTCACATAGCACTCCTGAGTCCACATCCTCTTCTAAAGAGGAATCATCTAAAAAGAAGTCAAAATGTGCATATTGTAAAAGATTAGGACATGATGAGCATAGATGTTATAATAAGAAGATTGATGAACTGACACACCTTCTTCAAAAGAATAACATTAAGCTGCCCTCATCAATGTCTACACTTCTTCTTCAACATCTCAATCGACAACTCCATCATCATCATCTAAGTCACAGGACACAGGATCTACTTCTGGGCTACACAAGATGAAAGGACAAGCACTCTTGGCTTCTACAAGTCCTGCATCTCATAGATGGCTTCTTGATTCAGGGGCATCTCATCATATGGCATCTTCTATGGACATGTTCTCTTCTTTTGAGCCTTGTAATTCACCTCATATATTGATGGGTAACAATACATATATGAAGGTAAGTGGGAAGGGTTCTATTGATATGGGGGAAGGGAGTTTCAATGATGTACTTTGTGTTCCTTCCTTGTCCACTAATCTCCTTTCTATTTATCAAATTACTCATGGGGGTCAAGGTAAAATAGTTGAGTTCACTCGGATAGGGTGTACATAAGGGACTTGGAGACTAGGGATATTGTTGCTATCGGGATGGTTGATCATGCATCTCGTGTATTTTCCTTTTCACATTTTGCTTCGAAGATGATAATGTTCCTTTGTGCATCACACCTCCATTGAGTGTGAACTATGATAGTGAGGAGAAGTTTGGTCATCTACACCTTGGTATTCTTGAGACCAATGCTCAGCTTGCTACTCCTCCACCTCCTGCTTCTTCAGTCATTGATGCTTCTATTCAGCAGGATGATCATAGTTTTTCAGATCTTGCTTTGTGGGATGAGTATTTGATAGGGATTTCTAACTTGTTCATGGAGTCTCATACTACAGATTTGGAGGACACACTTGAGGGGATTTCTCTCCTCTTTGATGATAGTTTCAGTACAACTGTTATCCCATCTACTTTGTCTTTGGAGATTGACATTCATGAGTCTCCTCCATCACTTGATTTGACATGTTTCTTGGTTCAGTTTGACCATGATTCTATTGTGGCTCATTCAAGCTTGGAGGATCTTCATCAGTTTTCAGAGGCATACATGAGCATTCATGCTTCCTCCTTTCAATTGGACATGGAGTGGCTTCATCATCAGCTTATGGATTTGTTTCTTCCTAAGGGAAGATGTGTTGCTTGTAGACATTGGGTCATCTTTTGTTTTCAGGCATTCTTCATCAGCATTGGAGCTTCTTCATCATGGGGGGATATCTTATCTCTCTACTTCCTTCTTATGGGGGGGTATTTGATTGTATATACATGAAGCATGTTGTTCTTGGGGGGTATCATTGAGTCCTCCATACATCATGTTGTCTTGTTTCTTTTGTTTTGTTTTCTCTCTTTTGGAGAGGAGTTTTGTCCCACTCAGTTTTCTCCTTTTCTCCGCTTGTGAGAGATTGCATCATTTGCATTGTAAATGGGTACCTAACATGGCCTAGTAGCCGGGACCCATGGTCATAGTCTTTGCATAGTGTGCATAATAATCTTCTCCCTAAGTTGCACTTAAGGGGGGGTATTGGTGTGAATAATTGTCTTGTACCTAGCCTAAATTTCATTCACTAGGTAAGAATTAGGGGACATATTCACATGGTTAAGTTTACTTAGGTAAAAGATTCTTTCTAGAAGGCTTAGTTGGCTTATCTAGAACTTATCTTATCTAGCTAGGATGCATCATTTCCTAGGTGATTAGGTTGTTGGTTGTCTCATGTCATAAGATCATGACATTTGTCAACATCATATTCATACCTATCTCTCAACCTTGCCCATATAAGCAAGGCATCTCATGTACATTTGTAATCAAGCAATCAACCAATCTTGCAATGTGAAGCAAACATTCTTGCCATTCTCTCTCTTGTGGAAGTGGTTTTGGTCACAACTGATCTTGGGGGTGTTGAGGAGTCACCATCAACTCACACAATGACCTTTTGACATCATTTTGACATCAATGACAACCTATGTTCAACAATCATATGCTGGTGTAAGTGAAGAAACCCACTGAATATATAGGAACAAAGTATTCCAAAAAAATTATAGCAAACTATCATCTAAAATGGACCTTATGGACCACCAAAACACCTGAAGCTACACAGTAGTATGCATTAGTCATCATTGATAATTTCTATAGAACCACAAGGCCAACACTTCACTTTTGAAGGAATGTAGAGCATTCCAACAAGCCTTCAATATTATATTACACATACCGAAACATTGTCAACTATAACTCTTTTTGTGAAAGGTATAAATGTTGAAAGTATAAAGTGTTGTCATTGATGTCAACTATGTGTAAAGGAAGCTGGTTATCGACTGTATAGGTCAAGGATATTGAGAAAATTGTTATAAAGAAGGTATTCATTGTATGATCTGAGATGTGCTTCGTGTTTCTTTTGTGTTGATTTTATGCATGTGTGGATTTGAGGTTTTGTTCATGTTGTTGGCAGTTGCTATATCCAAAATTTTGGCTTCTGGATCATTGTACAGTATGAGATGTTTTCATCGGTATGTGAACCGGTTGTTCAGTGATGTTCTTTGTTGTTTGGGAGAAATGTATTTGCTCCGTGTTTCTTCACTATTTGGAGTCAAGTTGTGTAGATCTGGGAAGTTGTTTATAATGCTTTTATCCTTATGTGTTCAAAGTTTTATTTGATTTGGTGTAGTGCAATGTAAGTTTCATTTATCAGTATGCAAAAAAGGGTTATCAGTTGTCTTGAGTTAAAGTAGTTGTTGATGCGAAGCTTGGTTGAAGTGGTTGATCAATCTTAAGTAATTCATGGACTGTTCTGGATTGATTTCAAGTGAATTATGTTGTTTGAAACTTTTGGCTTGATCCAAGGAAGCGTGTACTTAAATGTCTATGGTGTTTTGCACTCGTGTTGGTCGACCTTGTGTTTAACACTACATGCAAGGCTTGTATAAGCATGTTGAAGGGTGTTGGGATCTATTTGGGTCCTAATTAAGGATTTATGTAGGTTGCCTTTCATTCCTATCCGCCACAAGAATGTTTGGGTGCAAACCTATTTTAAATTTGAATGTACAACGGCTAGTGGCCAACATTGGAGAAATTTTTGAAGAAGAGGTTGATATAAATATGTATGGTGCTGATGCAAGAGTGTGTACAAAAGAGTAAGAAGCAAGATAGATGCAAGATTGTTGCAAGTGAAGTGTAGTGAGATGCGAGTTTGAGTAGAGTAGTGTGAATTTCATGTTAGGGTTCTGAAGGCAGTGAGATGAATGCATTCGATATCTTTCATGTGAGACTACGAAAGTATGCGAGCAATTATGGT
>VDFB02008149.1:0-44874 GCA_007258455.2 Sequoia sempervirens
TAGTGCGTTTTAGGGTTTTAGCTATAGCGACAAGGGTAGTGAAGCGTTTGATAAATGCTTTGGTAGACATGTATGAAAAATGTGGTAGCATCGACAACTGTCACCATTTGATATTTATGCAGTTGTAGTATGTTTTGTGCAATGTAATCAGCGATATGAATATAACCAACAAAAATCTATTTTCTATAATTCATGGATTGAACTCTGTATTTTATTTGCTCTCAATGTTTGTATGCTATGGAAATGCCATTACATTTTTAAAAAAAGTAGTTTCTTACTATTTTTCTTTAATTTTTTATGTTTTTTTGCAAATCTACCAAAAAACCCTAGTTTTTTCTACCAAAAAACAATATTTTGAAAAAAATCAATTAAAAATAAACAAATCTAATTGAAAATTTGATTAAAAATTAAAAATTTTACCTGATAGAGGTGGATTCCAAATCGGATATCGGATTTCGCTCTCCACTATGCGCCCCCCGCCGATGAGCCGAAAATAAAAATGAATGAGTTTTGGTCGCGGCTTTTTTTTATATATACAGTTGACCAAAATCGGATATCCGATTTGGATCGGATATCCGATTCCTTTTGCTTGTGTCAGAATGAGATTTAGCCTTTTGCTTGGGTCGGAATGAGATTTGTTTTACACTGAACAAAATCGGATATCCGATCCAAATCGGATATCCGATTCCTAAAACTAAGTTTTCCCTCTGCCTCGGTAGTCACCCCAGCTCCAAAAAGTCAACTCACCATTTTCGCGTTTTTGAGTCGTAGAAACACGTATTTTTTCCTCCATTGCCACTTTTTGGCATACCATGATCCTGCACATGCCCAGTAGATACATGGAAAATCCAGGTAAAGAGCATTGGGCAGCAGTGAAATGGGTGCTTCGGTATCTTAGAGGCGCAAGTGATTATTGTATCACCTTTGATGGTAGTAGTGGTTCAGTTTGTGGTTATGCTGATTCAGATTTTGCAGGTGATTTTGACAAAAGGAGATCTGCATTAGGTTATGTCTTTACTCTTGTAGGAGGATCTATTTGTTGGATTTCAAAGCTTCAAGAAACAGTTGCTTTATCCACAACTAAGGCAGAGTATATAGCTGTCTCACATGCTTGCAAAGAGGCAATTTGGAAATTCACAAAGCACTAATGGAGATGAGGAGATCATCGAAGGCGAGGAGTCATAGAGCTTTTGTATGGTTTTATTGGTGGTCCTCTTTCACAGCTCCCCATAATTTTGTTTTTCCTCTATTTATTGATTTTCTTCAGCTTGAACTTTGTTTTACATAACACTCACTAGTATATTTCTGCATCTAATACCATCCATTTCAGTACCCATTTGTGAACTTAGCTCTGGAAGGAAAAATAAATAAATAAAATGTGAATTTGTAACTTCAAATTCTATGAGAGAAACTTTCACAATACATATTTCCTTCTTCATCAGCTATGGGATTGCAATCAATGGCTAACTTGGGCAAAAATAAATTCTCTCTAGAATTTTTAAGTTCTTGCATAACCAATGAAAATGGAGATTAGGAAGTATTTGTAAGGAATTCTTGCAAGTATACAGTCTAGAATGGAAGCAAAGAGAATTTCAATTAAACTGGGCAAAGTTATTTAAGTATGCTAATGATTGTAACCTATCAAACTTAAATTACTAGGTATAGTTAGCTACCAGTTGGGTAGCCCAATCAAAAAGTCAGAAGCCATTACAGAATATATAGACTGGCTAGCCAATGAAATCTAGAGAATAAAACTTGGAATATAAAACTTTCTTAAAATTGTAACTTTTTCTTCTTTAGCTTTTGACAATCAAGATAGTACTTTGAATTTCAGACTCATTCTCTGTTTACCTTTCAAATCAAACATTCCCATGAAAGAAAAATTAATAGACATATATGCAAATACTTACAGAAGATTGAAGTGTTGTTTGAAGAATTACAGAGCCAAAAAGTCCATAGCACGGCACAGACCAAACAATTTAAATTTAAAATTTACAGCGGGAAAGAAGTTTAATTACGTTGATTAACATTGGAATTGAAGGGCAGCCTCTTTCTGCCTTGAATGGGTACGTAGTCTGACAATATTCTACATATATATAGCTCATCCTTTAGTGCAAATAAAGGAAACAATGTCACTAAAAAATGAAACCATCATTGTGAAAAGATAGCAAATGTGTTGTAAAATCTTTTCCATATGTTATCTTCGGGGCTTTTCTTCAAAAGAAGCTAAATCTTTAAATCAGAAATTGTGAAAAGAATGTAAATGAAGCCTACACATATAGAGGTTTTATACTCCATGGGAAAAATGCAATTGAAACAAAAAATTGAGAGGCGGAAGGGGTCAATTTAATTTCATCCTTCAACTGGTATGAAACTGCAGTCCACGAAAAGGATCTAAAGCCCTGCAAAATAAGATCAAATTGTCAAATAGATGCACTTGTAAGGACATGTGAGATGAAAAACACATAAGTCCTTTAAATCAAGACTCCAGACCATCCTTCTATCCAACTTCCATCTATCCTAGAAATACATCCTCATGTGTCCTAGTGATTATATTGAAACTTTGTATCCTTTAATTTAGTAGAGCATCTTGAGCAAGACTGTCATGGCTAAAGTAAATGTCAATTTTGCCTACCTATATTATCTAAGCATTCTGCATGCAATGCAGCATGAAAGCAACAACATGAGCACCTATAATCGAGAGAACTCAAGCTGGTTAAGTGGCAAGTTTTGCTTTAACAGCATTAGAGAAAAGAAAAGGTCATGCAACTATTCTTTGCTATATATTTCTACTAACTTAAAAGTGCAATTCTTTCAAAGTAAGCCAAAAAGAGTTTACTGAGTATTTCCTAGTAGTACATAGTAACTGATGGTGTCTAGTTCAGTTCCTGGTCACTAACGAATTCCACAAAATTGGCCTCAATGCTATTAAAACTAGTACTCAATTGTGGGACATGAGGGCTTAGTCATCCAAAGAGTGCATCCTATAATGGTATCTTTCCTTGAACTGATGAATGTAAACAGGATTGAGGATTATGCCTCACATCATGTGATGTAAGTGTTGTTCTTTTGTTAGAAAACTTCTTGAAATATGTTTACTGCACAATGTGGACTTCCTTTATGCTTAGATGCAAGGCCAGACCATAATACAGCTAATTAGAGGAGGAACAGGATGACTGAGACAGTGACGAGAGGAACACAAACACCAGCATTCTACCTATGTTATCAAACTGACTTATGAATCATCTAATCATCTAGGTGGATGTCAATTTATGTTCCAAAAAGTGCACAAAGATGAAATTTAGATAAAAAAGCAAGCATTCTTGTAAAAGTGAAAAAAAAAATTGCAAGGGAAGTTGTAGAGAAACCTGAGTCTAGTATATCAGACAAATAAGGAGAAGGAATGGAATCCCAAAGCTACTCTGCAACTGCCTAATCCAATTCATGGTGCTTAAATATGCTCCACAGAAAATTGGATCTCCAATTTATATCTTATCTCCTCAGCTACTATTTTGTTCTAGAATCAAACGAAAACCATATTAACAATACAACCATTCTTAATCGGGAAAACATAAAACCAGAAACAAATGCATGAATATATCACCACAATGAAAGATAACTTGAAATGTTCACATATGAGAAGAGTTGAATTGATATAAAGTATAGTCCATTAAAAAGAAAAACCATTCTTAATCAGAATATATAGCCCAAATGAAAGAGAAATCAATGTTCTCAAATACCAAGAACTACATTAATCGAAACCTGTGAATTACTGACATACATAGATTTCCCTAATGAAAACCTGTGATTTACCAACACCTAAACATAATTAGATCTCACAATAGAATCCCTTTATGTGCATATGTTGCAAATGATTACTAATAGGACTATCCAAAGACTAAAGTCAATGCAACGGCAGCCTGTTAGTAAACTACGTCAAGAACCCGAGCAATTATAATTCTCCCAAGACCTATATATGGTCAT
This sequence comes from Sequoia sempervirens, assembly GCA_007258455.2. Taxonomy (NCBI): domain Eukaryota; kingdom Viridiplantae; phylum Streptophyta; class Pinopsida; order Cupressales; family Cupressaceae; genus Sequoia; species Sequoia sempervirens. Next base: position 3,985 of record VDFB02008149.1, read on the forward strand.
ACAGGTTTCTTCACAAGAATAAGATTTAATGTTTACAATCATATTTCAAACAGTAGACACCCTTCAGTTTAGAATAGATAAAGTGGAATCTACTATGGAACAATCTAATCATTTATTTTGCAATATACACTAAATTCTAACTTTCTAGTGGAAAAAGGAAGCTCCTAACTTTTGAATATACCAGATGCCTACCATGGGTGGTCTCCTAACAATGATGGTGATGTTATTTATTTCATATTAAAAAAGGCATTCAAAGGCAACATTCGCTGAAACAAATGATAGGTAGTAACCAAAGCTATCTTTGAACAAGATCCAACAAGAATGGCATAACCAAGTACTTTGGTATTCATGCTTTCAAGAATCCTTTTAACTGAGATGAGATTTTGTATTTTAATATTTACTTATGCACACTCTTAAGCAGATAAAAATTCAAAGACATCATGGATGTTGCAATTAGAATGAAGATTTGAATCCTCTAAAGTTTACTTTGACACCGACACAAGTTCAAAAATTGCAACAAACAACAAAAGTGTATTGAACATTGAAGCAGACTACACAAGTTAAAAAATATCAACAAAACCCTATTTATGTTTCTCCAAATCAAAATGAGCCCTAAATTATATAAGTGAGACATTAACACACCAATTAAGGAAACATAATTACAACCTGTATTTAGAGTTAATCGTGTGCCCTCAATTTAAATAATCATGGCACAATAAAAAATATTACAGGTGAAACACAACATTTTAGAGCCATCATAATGCTTTCTTCAATTGAAAACATCATAAACAATGTCACTAGTAATCCAGCGCCTCACACAAATAACGTCAACCAAAATTCTGCTATTGTAACAGGGCCTGCATTTAAATCAAAAAATCTATCAGCAAAACTCCCCATATTTGTGTTGAATCTTCAGTGATCAGCAAAATCAGAATAACCCTAGAAAAGATAGAAAAAGCAGATAAGAATATAGAGAAAGGCATTCTGGCTCTCTAGAATACACATGATTACAAAACGAAGAACCAACTCACAGGAATTACATAATAAAACTGATAGATGGCCCAACCAAAACACCTTGAAAACAAAGAATTTGTGAAGGGTATAACTTATATTAACCAGATGAAACAAACACATTTCCCTTTAACTTTGTTGCTATGCAATGATATTTGAGGCAAGTATGCATACATTTACAGTCATAACCTAGCATGCAAAATCCTAATAAAGGCAATCAAGTCAAGCTTGAAGAATTAATTGTAAAGATGAAAGCTCATACGACAAACATAAATTTGGGTGCATGCATGTTCTATCAGTAAGAATACAAATGTACGATGAATCAGACAATTTACTATAAAGAAATAGAAGAGCATAGATATAGTTCCATGTGGATCTGATTGCACATTACAAGTATGATCTACAACCCAAGCTCCAATGCATATATACATTCAATGATCCATGTCATAGCTCGAACTCCATGATCGGCATCAACCCCAAATCCATCTTAATGGTCCGTTTTAACACCACATTCATCTCCCAACTTAGTTATGACCTGTTCAGTTCAATATCTGCTTAACATTTTTCATGATGCAGAATGATGTTTGAATTGAATTTCTTAGGCATCAACCATGCCTTATAGCCCAAGTCCATCATGTTATTTCTTAACACCACTCATTTGTACCACTGAAAGATTAAGGGTTGCACAAGGAAAACCAATTATTTTGTGTAAAATAATGTATTATTTTGTGTAAAATAACGTATTATTTTGTGTAAAATAATGTATTATTTTGTCTAAATAATGTACTCTTTGCATTTTCCAGTTTTGTTCTCATAGGCCAAGGCCATCATGTTATTTCTAGACACCACTCATCTGTACCACTGAAAGATTAAGGGTTGCACAAGGAAAACCAATTATTTTATCTAAAATAATGTACTCTTTGCATTTTCCATTTTTGTTAAGTATGCATATGTATACCTAATTAGATAGAGTAGATAGACAACCATTTGTTTCCTTTGAGAGGATGTCATATCATTTTTGTTTCTCATTTCTTCATGGTGATTTGCTTCCCCTTATGACACGTTTAATTCCAAAGTTTAGAGTGTTGTACATTAGATATCTCTAGGGATCTCAATTATTCAAAATTTTATGACTATTAAGAATTGGGATGTTGGATGCAATCAGTTGACTAGGATTGATATTTAACAAATTAATATTACCCAACATCAATCTCCTCTCAAAGCCATGGCCAAACTCTGGACTGGCACATAAAAAGTATGACCATATTTGTTGAAGGTGGGTAAAAATTGGTTATTTACGATCAAGTTTTTGGATTTCATTGAAATATCGTATCTCCCTTCTAGAAAATTACAAATTTTCCATTAAAATTGGGGTGGCTCCATCACTCGTAGTTATATAAATCGTTAGCTTCAACTTGAAGGCTAGGTGCAAATTTAGGACAGCCTGACAGAGGAAATGAGCCACATCTAAATTCTTGTTACAAGGAGACTGTCAAAAATCCTGGTCACAAAGGCATCAGTAGTTCAATGGTATAACACCCCGACATGCAAATGGAAGGTCCTGTATTCAAGTCTTAACCAGTCCTTGCAAAATAAGATGGTACCAAAAATAGATTGAATACCTGAGAACCAAACTGTGCCTCAAATCAAATAGCAGCATTATTTGGTGCTTGAGCACTAAGGTGTGCCTCAAGAGAGGGCATTGGAGAAAATGTGTTGCAGCTGAACTCAAAAAGGAGGATGCAAAAAAATTCAAGTCACAAAGAATCTTGTAGCTCAATGGTAGAGCATCCCCATATGAAAATGGGAGATCTACAACTTTAATAGAAGAGGTATCCCTCAGTAATAGCTTTAAAACAAAAGATAAGAACCTATGTTCAAATCCTAGTTAGTCCATGCAAAATAATGTGACTAACTGAAGCAATATCCCTCACTAGTGACATTGAAGCAAAAGTTGACTGCCACAATAGGAATTTACCAAAAAAAAAAGCAACGGTACAGAATTAATGAAGAGAGAATTGCCATTTAGAAAACCTAAGTGGAATGAATGAACATCCAAAGCTGAGGCCCAAAGGCTCAATTTCAAACCCCATTTGACAAACTAAAGTGTTGAAAGCAGAGGCCTAGGTCTAAAGGCCAGGAAACATAATGGCATGCTTAAACTAGATAGAGCATCGCATCCATTCAAAGCCCACGAGACATAATAAGTGTTAAAATTGAATAAAATATATCCAAACACACTAGGTGTGGTGTATCCCATCCAATGGGACAGGTGCAAATCCCATACAAACTATGGTAGTAAGAGATGCCCGAGTTGTGGCTATAAGAAACAAATCCTGTTGTACTGGATGGTGTGGATTCCTTCCATTCAGTTTGGAACAAAACTACACCATTGATATATATATTGAAAATTATCATACAATTTTAAACAATTAATTGAAAATCACAGAAACTACATGAAGATTTTCCATATATATATCGAAAATCATAGGATCTATATATTGAAAATTCTAATATAATTATAAAAAATTGAGTGAAACATAGAAATTATATGGAAATTTTCGATATACAATTTTTATATATTGAAAAGTTTTTTTAATTATAAACAAAGATATTATACTAAATATTTCAATATATAATCTATATATTGAAAATTCTCAAATAATTATAAGCAATTAATTGAAATCATAGAAACCATATAAAAGAAATTCGAATGATATTTTATATTGCCACTAATGTATTTCAAATCTAGCAATGTTTCTTCAAGGATTTTCATTCGAATTTTGATTCAGATATTGATGATATTTTGTATTGCCACTAATGTATTTTTATTTCGTTAGCCTTTTGGCCGCTTTTTTCATTTATTAACTGAGAAATGGTAAATAAAGAATGCCAGTAGAAAGCCCTGGAAGCTATTACATGAATTTTCCCTGAATGAAATCGACAAGTTTTTCATCACTTCGGAAGGCCTTGGTCAATACACCATCTGGGATGGAAGGATTTGCTGCAAACAGAGAATTGGCAGTAACCTGAACTCCTGGATTCTGGCTGCTCAACGCAGCAATGGCCACCGCATTTCGCTGCCCCACATTCTGTTGGAAGTGTAGCAATCCCTTCGGAAACACAAACACGTCTCCTTTCTTTAACACCTTGCTGTAAAACTTATTTGTTGTATCGATGAAGCCCACCAGCAATTGGCCTTTGAGTAAAACCAAGATTTCTGTGGCTCTTGGATGGGTGTGGGGAGGATTGATTCCACTCACAGAGTAGTCTATGCGGACCATCGAAATCCCCAGAGTGTTTAGCCCCGCAATCTGATTAACGTTTGCTGCTGTTACGTTAGACCCCACAGCATTGTTTGTATCCCCTGCTCGTCCCAGCCCTCCGAAGAAGAAGTCGTCTGCTGAAACCATTTTGGAGTCCTTGCAAGAGAAGCCGTTTACCAAAACTGTTCATGTTCATATTCATATTTGTTTAGTACTTTTACATGTACATATAAAGCTTTAAAAGACACACAAATTCCATGCACTTTACCTTGGCCTTGCTTGTCTGCAACACAGAAATCTTGCATGGAGTCAGGATCTCCTCCCATGACACGCTCACTGCAATAACATATAAATACACACAGGATAATTAAGCTCAAGCGCAAGCAGCCTGCCATTTTTCTCGAGAAGAGTATACGAAGTGATAGAACACTGAGAGAGAGATGTGTGGATGTGTGTGAGTTACAAACCATGATATAACATTATATAGGGGAGATTCTGAACGAGAAATTCAGAATCTATTGTCAGGTCGGCAACACCGCGTAGAGCCTTTTAATATGAGTTGAACACGGCCGGCATTATGATATATGACAATCCATTCAACCCATCCTTCCGAAAGCTGAAAACAATTAAGATAACTCCAGATGAGTTGCTTGCCATATTATATTTTAAAGTATTTGTTAGGTTTCATGTTTAATAATTGGGATGATACTAATTGGTGAATTTTATATTTTTCAGGAAAAAAAATTCGATGTTTTTTGAGTTTTTCTATATTTGCCTCTTTTAAAAGACTCATATTTATCTTTATTTCAAACTATAATAAATTTACCTTTTTGTTATGGTTATTCCTTTTTTTTTTTTTCAAATCTAAAATTGATATCAGAATACAAACAATCTAAGCTATATACAAGTTTAACGCTCAAATACAAAATATATATTTCAGAATTAAAAAAAATAAAATAATAATAATAATCTTGTGCAAAGAATTAAAGTAATAACATGTAATTTATTGTGATAATGGTCTATGAAATCTTACCAAAAATAATATCTAGATGGAATGGTATAGACAAATTGAAAATATTTTCATTTTCAATGATTTGTGATGGAGACATCTAATCTACATAAACACTAGTTGTTAAAGAGAAGGAAGTCTACAAATATAAGAATCTCAAAGCCTTGACTTTTACAAGGGCTTTAGCTAATAGAGATGTGTTTTGATACTTATAAGGCAATAAATCAGCTTGGGATGCACTTAAAAAATTAAGAACACAATTTGATTCACATTCAAAATTGGAGTTCATTTAGTTGCATTTAAAGTTTTTCAACCTTGAGCTGAAAAATGGTGATGTCTTGAGTTTGGCTTTTGAAAACTGAGCCATAAAATAAGATGTTTCTACTACTTGTGAAAAAGATGATATCTATCGTATAGACTTCATAAAGACACTCCTAACTCATTCAACCTACTTAGAGTCTCTACAAGCAAGAAATCAATTGAAGACAATCACTTTTGATTATAAGTTGGCTAAACAAGAAAAATCCTCTGAGAGAAAGATTGATGCAACTTGTGACAATATATGTCTCACCTAACAAAAGGCAAGCCTTATACTAAGAATTTTCTTCTAGAAGTAGCTATAGTGAGCGAGAAAGAGGTAGAGGCCAGTGAAGGAATAGAGGAAGAGGAGGTATAATTAGTAGAGAATAATTTTAATGGGACAACTAGATCGACAAAATTGTATTACCTAACGGTGTGGTTGAAAAAGGTAGTTATGCAAAATGTCATTAGATAAGAGAAAATTATTCCAAAAAAAAAGATACAACCCATCATGATGACAAAGAATCAAAAGTAGCCTAGTTTGCATGTGATAGCGACCATGATGAATTTTTCTTTGTATATCACATTCTACCTATTATAATTCAATGAATGAATCATTGTATTAGATTTGGAGCCACAAAACATATGACATTTTAAGATCATTAATTTGAAGAGTTTCAAGAAGGTATTTGTGGTCTTATCTAATTGATAGATATAACAAGTTTCAAGCCTATTAGAAAAGAAACCATTCATCTCAAATTGCTTGGATTTTGAATTTTTTTTTTTGTATCTTCCTCAATTTACTACGATTGGTGCCAATTTGATAACAAGGACCCTCCATTTTATTAGAAGATTGACAAGTTTATTAGAAGATTGACTAGTAGTAGTAAAAAAAATCATATATAACCAAGTCACACTTACTGATTGGGAAGGAGGAAAGTTATTTAAACACAAAGGAGGTTTCGAAATGAAGTCTCCCACTCCCGCTCTTGTAGCTCGTGCTCTTCTACCTCCGTTTGTACCTACTACTCAGGCCACACCTTCCATGTGCTTTGAGCCCTCCTCACGTTCCCCTTTGCTAGTCGGTGAGTGTGTTGATGCTAGCCGTTCTCTGGCCTACCGTTCAAATGGCCTTGTTCGCGCTATCCCTAGTGGTGGGTTCCCTATTGGCAGCGGGTTCTCTGTTGTTGCTTTTCCGATTGACTCAAGTTTCGCTGCCATCGGGTCTTGTTGTGATGCCCTTGTGGGCGTTATCCCTCCTTTCGTCAGGTCTTCTGTTGTCCTTGAAACTGTGCTGGAGCCAGTTTCTAGTGTTGGGGTTGTTTCCTCTGTTCCTATGCTTGCTCCTTTGGGTGTCCGTACCTTTTCCTAGGCTACCAGATCCGTTCCTGCCCATTCCTTTTGCCCTCTTCCTTGTGCTAAACCATCTCCGATGTTGGTTTGTGGTGAGGATGTGTTTGAAAATGAAGCTTTCTACCAGTACCGTGGGATGGTGTGTAGGTTCCTCAACCTCTGGCCTTCTCTTCTTAACTTGCACAATTGGGTGCTAGATTCTTGGAGGCCCCTCGCGGTTGGTAAGATTGAGCTTTTCCCTTGTGCTAAAGGTTTTTTCATTGCTTCGTTTGCCTCTTTTGTGGATATAAACTTGGTGCTGGGTAAAATGTAGGCTTGGGGAGAGTACTATCTCTCGCTCAAACCTTGGATTGTCTCCTTTAACCCCCTTATCGAACCACTTCATGTGCATTCGAAATGGGTTAGGCTTCTGAATCTTCCCCTTCAATTATGGGAGGATTCCTATTATGAGTCCATTGGTAACTCTATCAGTCATTTTTTGAAGGTTGATGATTCCACTTCCTTCATGGGGCATTATACCTTTTCTCACATCCTTGTGGAGATCGACATCTCCTTGCCTCTTCATGGGGATGTGGTTATGATGGTTGGGTCTTGGCCTTAGACACAATTGACTGATTATGAGGGCCTCCCTTTCAGATGTCATTGTTTCTTACCAAGTGACATTTGGCTTTAGGTTGCTCTCTCACGCCACAATGGCCCAACTACTTGGTGGAAGGATGCTATTGATGATCACTTGACAATTGACGCTTCTAACTCTTCGACGGATGTCTCCTCTTAGGGGAGCGATGAGTGTCTTGCCTTTGATGTGGATTTGTCATGCCTTGTAACACCTACTATGGCTTCTCCTATTTTGTGCTCTCAGTTTTCTTCATTGGCTTCTTCTACTCCTCTCCAAACGTCTATCTTGGGTGATGGGTTTTCTCATCCTTCCTTTCCCCCTTCTAGTGAGGTTAGCTCTCTAGAGGGCGTGTCTCCTCTTGTTTCCCCTTGTGCTAGGAACTATTGCTTGGATGTTGTTCGCAGAAGGAGGAAAAGTCCTTCTACTACCTCTTCATATCCTCTTTCTAGTGTTGTGATAGTTAAGTCACTTGTTTAGGGTGAGGACCCTTGTTTCCTGCTTCTTCTCGGTTACATGCACCGGTTAAAAGCATTGCTAGTTTTTGGTTGGTATTTTCAGTCTCACTTTTAGTGAGACTCATTCTTCTAGCCTTTATGGTTGTCTTTGTATGGGTATGGGCCCTTTCCCATTTTATCTTAATCAAAACATTACAATCATAAAAAATAATGGTGTTACATAGGTTTTCCCACTTTCCCAAGACAATTAAAAATTGTGAAGCTTGCAGTTTTTAAAAACAACATAGAGATACTTTCCCTAGTTCAACTTGGCAAGAACAAAAAAGTTAAATATCTTATTCACTCCAATTTGTGTGGGCCCTTACCAATATATTCTACTAGAGGTTGTCAATATTTTGTGTTGTTAATTGATGGTCATAGTCAATTGATCGATTTATTTCTTGCAAAATAAATCTAAATCTTTTGGTACTCTTAAGAATTTCCACATTATGATTGAAAACAAATCTCAAAATCAAATTGGTACTATTTGAAGAAATAATGGTGGAGAGTTTACATCAATTTTCTTTTAGGATTTCCATTGTCAAAATGGGATTAACCATCATCTCACTATTCTAAGTACGTCATAATGAAATTATATCATTGAAATATTGAATAGAACTATCATGAATATGATTAGGCCAATGTTATTTTTCAAAGGAATACAATTGCATTTTTGGGAATAATCAACAAAAATAATGATTTATCTACCAAATAGATCTCTTGAACATTTACTCTACACCTTGTGACCCCATATGAAATTTGGTTTGGTCATCCTCCATCTATTTGACATTTTAATATTTTTGGCTCCAAGTACGATGCTTAGATTCCTACAGAGAAAATAAGTATGTTGGATCATCATTGTCATAAATGCATCTTTTTTGAATGTTTTGATTCATCAAAATCATATAGGTTGTATGAAATGAAGCTAATAAGAAATCTCTTATTATTAATGACATTATTTTCAATGTGAAACCCCCATAACAATATCCCTTGGAAAGAAAATCCTTGTGAATGCTAGTTGTAACACCTTAAAAAAGTGTCGAGTTTATCCCTTGAAAATAAAATCCTAATGAAATTCCTCACTTTGAGGGGGGATAAGTAATTTGGATCAAACTTTGGAATCTTTGACTTAGGATGTAGAAGAATAAATCTCCTAACGAATAATTTTAGAGTTTTTATGAATAATTTCTATAGTCCCATGAAGAATTTTAAACTTCATTGGATTAACATGGGCTTTAGAAAACTACACTGTAACAATAGTTGAAACATATTGGAGCTTTTGATCAAGAAAATGAAAGCACTAATTATTCAACCCAGATTCAAAAAAAAATGGGCCAAAAAGTCTAATAAACTCTTGTAGAAATTTGAGACGGTGAAATTAGCAAGACATGAACAAGAAGTTCATACAAGGTAAGGAAACAAGATCAATCCAATGGAGAAGCTAAACAGTGACAGTGGTATACATGGTTTCTAATTATCTTTGACAAGTCCTTTGATGACAGTCTAATAGTAAGATACATATGCATGCTTCTTTACTAGTGGCCTTGTCATTATTGATGGTTGATAGTGGAAAAGTATTCAAAGTTTGCATGCAATGATGACATTGTAATATGCTTATAACTCTTGATGGCAGTGTAACCATATGACAATACAATCTTTATTTGATTGAAGGTAGTGTACTTACTCATACAGTTGTTGTTGATAGTTGCTCAAGTTGCTTGATGACACCTTGCTAATAGTGTCACAATGTACCTCTTTGATGACTTTTTTTATTGCTCTTGAGATAGTTTGGCTTCTTATTTGTGTTTTTTTGCTTGACAACTTGATAAATCATAGGGATCTTTGACATGATTGCTCAGTATTATAGAGGTTGTATGATGAAAACAATTTGTGTTCACAATGATTGCTTGGAAACTCAACCATTTGCTTGAATTTGTGACCTTGCTTGGACAATGGCAGTTACTTGTGGATTGCTTGTCAGTTTAGTAGTATGAATGTATAGTGATGATTGCCTTGAGACACACAAGAGGTTGCTAATAGTTTATATATGCCATTGATAGTGTGGAAGCTCATTTGCAGGGGGAGCTTCATTGTATAATAGGTTCTCTCATGCACTCCTTTTTCCTTGATGTCAAAGGGGGAGAAATTTGAAGAGATTTGAAAGGGAGTGTTGAATTTCCATCAATGACAAAGGGGGATTTTGTTGAGTTGTTTTGTCATCGATGTCCAAAGTTCATTGATGGAAATAGATGTCAAACATAGAAGGTGTGTTCAATATCACAACAATTGATGGTGTTGGTGCCAAAGGAAATGGTGTTTGGTTTGGTAACTAAAGACATTTGTTGCATATGTCAAGTGTACTATAGTCCATTCATTGATGCTACTTATTCTTCATATGCAAAAGTTGATGCTACTTATGGTGAAAGAGGTCCTTTAATATGTCAACTTTATGAAAGCATTTCAAGGTGTTGGTGCACAAGTTCATTAGGTACTTATTCATTTTTGTTGTTGCACAAGTGGATTAATTTGGTGTCAATTTTTTTTGTTCATTGGTGTTGATGCAAAAGTGCCAATCATTCAAGGTATATGGAATTGGTCAGTTGATAGGGTGATAGCATGGTGTCTTAATTCTACAATCATTCTTCATCTTATCATAAGTTGCCACTATGCATAAACAAGGTTTTTAGTGGAAGATATGGGAAAAAACTTATAGCAACATGGTGACAATCCCATTTTAGGTTTTTTGATTGTTGAAATCTTTGCCTTATAACCTAAAATGTTATGCACATCTAAAACCTTAAGATCATCTTAAGACCTAGGGTTTATGTTTGGAGATCTAGGGCTTATATTAAATTATGAAGGTCATTAATGAAGTTTTCACTTTATGTTTTATTTGTTGGTTGACTGACTGTACAAGGTTGGAAGTTATTTGAGTAATAACTTAAGGGTGATAAATTAATTTGCAATTGGACCCTCATTTTATGTTAACCTACTAGATTATTTATGAATTCAAATCTTACCACCTATAGCAATATCAATGGTCAATGTTTATTTGATGAGGTGGTAGGATTAGAAGATCAAAGGTCAGTTTTTAGATGGATAATGGTTCATTGTTGATGTTGTCACTTTGATAGGTAGATGTTTTTTTGAGAGGAAGGCAGGAGTTTAGAATCAAGGGTTCCTATTCAATCTTGGCTGGCACAAAAGATTTCATCTACGATGGACATTCAAATAGCTAATGGTCGCTTCATATGCTTAAAAACTTTGATAGGCTCATTGATGTCATTGCTATTGATTTAATTGTGATCTAAGTCTTGACAATGTAAAAGTGGATTGAAGAGTATGATGTTATGTTCTCATCTTGGGATTATGCATTGTGTTGAATAGTTGTTAGGGCTTTGAGGTTTGTATTGGAGACATTGATGACATGTTTTTGTAAAAATGGACAAAGAGAGGAAAGATTCAAATGACAATATTATATGTTGCTTGAAGATACAAGCTCAGTAAAAGTTTGTTGAAGGTGATGATACCTTGGTTCTTGTCAATTAAGCACTGATAGAAGTATTGAATGATAGTCTATACAAAGATAGTTTGTACAAAAAAGATTCTTGAGATGTATTCACTACTACACAATATTGTGTGATATGAGTGTGATTTCAGGTGGTTTGTATTTCAATTGAAGAGAGGACAATGTTTGTGTTATGAGTATGAATATTGACATCTAACTTTGTCTATGTAACAAAAAAATATTTTTTCTTCAGTGTCATCCATCACTTTGTATTAAGAAGGTTATAGTTAGAGATTTTGATTTGAAGAAAAAGTTCAGTAGTAGTGCTATGGTATGGATGAATTATGGAGATGGTTTTTGTTGAACTAATGCAGGGATATAGTAGTGTTTTTTCTGGAAACAAAGTAACCCTTTGAGTTTTTCTTATTTCTTTTGAAGTGTTGTAAGTTTTCCAGTGAGGTAGAATGAGTAGCCAGTGAGGAAAATTGTTTTCCTAGTGAGGCAGATTGAGTAGCCAATGAGACAAATTGTTTAGCTAGTGAGGCATACAACTTGTAACTTGTAAGGTTTCGGCTAGTGAGGCCTAATGAAACATATCTTCAGAATGGTTTTTCACCCTTTTAGGGTTTTCCACTCATAAACCTTGTGTTATGTCTCCTCTTGGTGGTTTGTCATATTGTGCTAGATTGGTCATCTTTTTTCAAGTGTTATGTTTTGATTGTATATCATTGTGACTCCCTCAACATTCAATATCTATGATGTTTGAAGTGTTGTCAACGGGTCTCTTTGCATAAGTCAAGTGAGTTAAGTTTTGATTTTTTTTTATCATTTGACCACTGATTTACCCCCCTCTTAGTGGTCCTATACTCAAACAGGGAGTCCCTAGCCATACCATTCTTTATGCAAGCATTCTAATTAAAAGGTCTAAACAAGGTTTTCAAGTTGAATCATTAAATATAGGTTTTTATGACAATCTCTAAAAAAATTGGTGAGAAAAGACAATGATATACCTTTATAAATAATGAGTTCAATAAAACCCTTTTGTAATGCTATTCCCTTTTTAGTATTTGTAATGGATTTTAAGGTAAGACAAATATTGTGCAATTTGATTTTGTTTGTTGAGATTTAAAAAAAAAATATTAATGAATATGTAAACTAATATTTAAGCCTTAAAATGTGTTGTTTTGGATCCCATGGGAAAATAGTTTTTTTTCTTATTTTGGTCATACAACATTGCCATTGTGGTAATTGGCTACCCAAAAATGTTTGTCTTGGTCAAAATAAGTATGTTGACACTATTTTGCAATAATTTTCTATGCACGATTGTAAACCAATAAGTTTTTTTTACTCATAGTCACCAAGATTTTATTTGATATGTCTTAAATCATATGATAATTTTGAAGCTATTGATAATGTTTCTTATTCTAGTGTTGTTGGTAGCCTAATGTATGTAATTGTTTGTACTAGACAACATATTACTCAAGCAATAGGAGCTCTTACTAGGTTTATGTCTAGCACCAGTAGAGAGAATTGTACTTGTATTAAGGGGGTATTTAGATATTCTCAAGGAGATTTTTCTTTTTTATTGTGTTATTATAGTTCTAATAATATATGAAATACATTGGATATGTATAACCTTGATGATGCAAATTGGGTAAATGACTTGGATACTTACACATTGACTAGGAACTATGTGTTTCTTTTATTTGGAAATATTATCAATTGAATGATAAAGAGCCATCCTACAATTATTTTATCTAAAAGAAAAGTAGAATATATGGTTGTTGCATATTCCTATATAAAGGTGATTTGGTTATAAAATCTGTTTAGGAGTTGGTTTCAATTGCAAGGTAATTTAGATTAAATTTGATAGTTACAATGCTATTATTTGGCCAAGAGGACCATGTGTCATACTCCAATGAAGTATATTGATGGTCAACATCACTTTGATGGTGAGAAGGTGTAGAGTGGTAAGGTCATGATTTAGACGATTGACACTTATGATAATGTGGAAAATTCACTTACAAAATGAGTAAGAAATAATGATTTATCTTAGTACAAGTGGGCCTTGAACCTTGCATCTTGCACTTGATTCATTTAATTTTTCCTATTTATGTGATTACAATGTATAATATCAATTAGGAGAATGTTAAGATAAGGTTATATTAATCTTGAAATCCTATCTACTAATGTCATTTATCTCTTACATTTTTAAAATGGGTACTTAGATGCCCATATAGGTGGTTGAGAGATATTATCATTTTTAGCCAATAAGCTACATATAGTGTAAGATTTGAGCCTAAAACAAGTCTCATGCTTGCCAATAACTATTGAGTTATTAAAAAGCAAATCTTAGTTGTCGTTAAATGGTAAATCAGTTATCGTTTAATGGTAAAAGCTTCAAAATATCAAGTGAAAGCCTCCAAAATCTCATTTATTATCTAAAAGACAGATAGATATTGATTTTACAATTGGATGGGAACATTTTATTTCCATTTGCAATGTTTTTTGCCTATTTGATGACAACTTTCCTTTTTCATTTGCATTTCTTTGTGTTTTAAATTTTCATGCAAATATTTCAAAATCAGATAATACCCAATTTTTTTAAAGACAAATTCTAGATTTGTCTAAGTGAAAATAATTTAGATTTGTTGAAGTTTATTTCAATCCATTATTTAGCACCTATTACTAATTATTTAATCCAACCACATGCAAGTATAACTTGCAACACATTACATCCATATGAACTCATGCACAAACACATACTCTCTAACATATTGGCATGTACATATAATTTTCTATCGGTGTAATCCTTGAACCTCCTTTAGATGCAAGTGCTAGTCTTTAAACCTTGATTATATACTTTTGTGTGAATAAATGCATCTTTTTATTCTCTCTTTCTTTCAATAAGACTAAAAAATAAATTAAAAGTAATTTAAATTAATAATCTGTCAATTAATATAACAAAACGAATTACATAACTTAAGTTGAAAGCCATTATTACTGGGTACAATTTCTAATATAGAAAAGTGTCAATTATAGAGTACCATGCTTTGACTTTGAATATTGTTGAAAATTTTCATTTTTGAAGGTTGTATTCTACCACTTTTGTTTGATCTCGTAGAATTGGAACGCAAAGGCCTCTTTGAATTGTTAATTCCGCACCATAAAGACTTGACTTACAGCTTTCACCATTACCTACCATTTTCTCTCCCATCATAATTTTTATTATGCCTAATTTCATATACTACCTAATTCTGAACCACGCCTCGTCGGAGACCAAATTGTTGATCAAAATCATTTCGAGACCCATTCTTTTAGTTTTAGTTTTAGCCATTATGTAATGACTGTGATTACATTACCTTCCAAAATAATTGCAATTTTGCAGGCATAACATATATTCTTTTAGTTTTTAAAGAAGATTGAACCATATTTACCAAAATAATATATATTTTTTATATACAATAGGGTGTTCCGGCAATCCAGTCCAACAACTCAACAGTCCGTATTTTGGGACCAAAATAATCATTATTTTTATTTCGTTAGCCTGCCATTTGTTTCATTTATTAGCTGAGGAATAATAAATAAGGAATGCCAGTAGAAAGCCCTGGAAGCTATTACACGAACTTGCCCTGAATGAAATCGACAAGTGCTTTATCGCTGCGGAAGGCCTTTGTCAATACACCATCTGGAATGGAAGGATTTGCTGCAAACAGAGAATTGGCAGTAACCTGAACTCCTGGATTCTGGCTGCTCAACGCAGCAATGGCCACTGCATTTCGCTGCCCCACATTCTGCTGGAAGTGTACCAATCCCTTCGGAAACACAAACACATCTCCTTTCTTCAACACCTTGCTGTACAACTTATTTGTTGTATCGATGAACCCCACCAGCAATTGGCCTTCGAGTAAAACCAAGATTTCTGTGGCTCTTGGATGGGTGTGGGGAGGATTGATTCCACTCACAGAGTAGTCTATGCGGACCATCGAAATACCCAAAGTGTTTAGCCCCGCAATCTGATTAACATTCGCTGCTGTTACGTTTGACCCCACAGCATTGTTTGTATCCCCTTCTCGTCCCAGCCCTCCGAAGAAAAAGTCCTCTGCTGAAACCATTTTGGAGTCCTTGCAAGAGAAGCCGTTCACCAAAACTGTTCATATTCATATTCATATTCATATTTGTTTAGTACTTTTACATGCACACAGAGAGCTTTAAAAGACACACAAATTCCATGCATCAGACTTTACCTTGGCCTTGCTTGTCTGCAACACAAAAATCTTGCAAGGAATCAGGATCTCCTCCAATGGCACGCTCACTGCAACAACATATGAATACACATAGGAAAATTAAGCTCAAGCTCAAGCAGCCTGCCATTTTTTTCAAGAAGAGGATACGAAGTGATAGAAGACTGAGAGAGAGAAGTGTGAATCTGATTGACTTGCAAACCATGGTTTCGCATTATATAGGGGAGATTCTGAAGGAGAAATTCAAGGTCAGGCTGGCAACACCGCGTAAAGACTTTAAATATCAATTGAACACGGCCGTCCTTACCATATATCATAGCCCGATCAACCCATCCTTCCAAAAGCTAAAAACAATTAAGAGATTATATTCTGCTTTTCTGCCTTTTTTTCTTTCAAACCTGACAGTGATATCAGAAGACAAACATTCTTAGCTTTACAAACCATTCAAAACTTGCAATGGTTAAATCCCAAAAGAAAGTGAAGGCGACGAAGTTTTCTTAAAAAAAAATTTGGCAACAAGGGGTAAAATTTAACCGTTGAAATTTGGTCTGAAAAGAGCAAAACTTTTAAACCGTAGATTACGAGTTTCACGTCTCAAACGCAAAATGTAAATTTCAAAGAATAAATAAAAGTAATGAAAATAAATAAATTTGTTTGTGCAAAAGAATTAAAGTAATAATATGAAATTTATGGTGACAATGGTTTATGAAATCTTAATTGGAAATAATATTTGGTTGGAACAGTATAAGAAAATTTGAAAATAATTTTCAATAATTTGTTTAGTATTTGTGATGGAGACATCTAATCTACATAAATAATATTTGTCAAAGGAAGTTAGAAAATGTAAGAATTTTAAAGTATTAGTATTGACAAAAGTTATGTTGTAACACTTACAAGGCTATAAATTGCATTGGGATGCACTTAAAAAATTAAGAGTGCTATTTGATTCACATTCAAAATTGTAGTTTATTTAGTTGCAATTGAAGTTGTTTAACCTAGAATTAAAAAATGGTGATGTCTTGAGTTTAGATTTTATAACTTGAGCCATGAAACAAGATGTTGATACTACTAGTGGAATTGTTGATATCTATCATATAATCTTCGTAATGGAACTCCTTCTAACTCATTCAACCAATTTAGAGTCTCTACAAGCAATAAATCAATTGAAGACAATCAATTTTGATTAATTGGTTGAGCAAGAAAAATCTTTTAAGAGAAAGATCGATGCAACTTGTAACAATATATGTCTCACTTAACAAAATGGCAAGCCTTCTACTAAGAATTTTCTTCTAGAGGTGGTTACAGTGATCAAGGAATAGGTAGAGGCCAATGGAGGAATAGAGGAAGAGGAGGTACAATTAGTAGAGAACAATTTTAATGTGACAACTGGATTGCCAACACTTGTATTACCAAATGGTGTGCTTGAAAAGGTAGTCACAAATCCCATGTATGCAAAATGACATTGGATAAGAGAAAATTCTTCCAAACAAAAAGATATAACCCATTATGATGACAAAGCATCAAGAGTAGCCTAGTTTGCATGTGGTAGTGATCATGATGAATTTGTGCTTTGTATATCACATTCTACCTATTATATTTCGATTAATGAATCATAACATGATGCTTGGGTATTAGATACTAGACCCACAAAACATAAGAAATTTTAAGATGATTATTTTGAAGAGTTTAATGAAGGCATTTGTGGTCCTATCCATTTGGTAGATAAAACAAGTTTCAAGCCTATTGGAAAAGGAACCATTCATTTCAAGTTGTTTGGACTTCCAAATTGTGTACTTTAGAATGTATTGTATCTTCCCCAATTATGATGTAACTTGTTGTCACTAGTGCTAATTCAACAACAAGGCCACTCCATTTTATTGGAAGGTGGACAAGTAGTAAAAGCAGGTCATTTATAATCAAGTGACACTTACTGATATTGAATGAGGAAATTTATTTAAACACAAATGACGTTTAGCTATTTATAGGATTTTTTTCCTACCTTATTGAATAAGGTAATCTTTCTACAAGTATTTTTTGATGTGATATTTGGGCATGTTAATAGAATGGTGTTGTATGTTTCCCACTTTTCCCAACAATTGAAAAATGTTCAAAGCTTGCATTTTGGAAAAACAACATAGAGATCCTTTCCCTAGTTCAACTTGGCAAGCATGTAAAGAAAGTTATAGCTCATTTACTCCAATTTGTGCAGGCCCTTACCAATAAATTAAGCTAGAGTGTGTTAATATTTTATGTTTTTCATTGATGATCATAGTCAAATGAAATATTTAATTCTTATAGAAGAATTATAAATATTTTAATACTTTTAAGAAGTTTCACATTATGATTGAAAATGAAGCTCAAACTCAAATTGGTACTCTTTGAATAAATAATGGTAGAGAGTTTACATCAAACATTTTTGAGAATTACCTTTGTCAAATGGGATTAAGAATCATCTCACCATTCCATGTACTTCCCAATAAAATTATGTTATTGAAATAACAAATAGAACTATCATGAATATGATCAAGGAAATGTTATATTTCAAAGAATTATAGTTGCATTTTTGGGCATAAATAACCAAAATAATAGTTTATCTATGTAATAGATCTCTTTCATCTACTTTACACTAGGTGAATCCATATAAGTTTTGGTTTGGTCACTCTCTATCTATTTGACATCTTAGGATTTTTTGCTCCAAGTGTGATTCTTAAATTCCTAGGGAGAAAATAAAGTTGGATCACTTATGTAATAAATGCATCTTTTTAGGATATTTTGATTCCTCAAAAGTATGTAGGTTGTATGAAATGAAGCTAATAAGAAAGTTATTATTTTTCATGATCTTCTATTTTTTAAAGCCTCCAAATGCCTTATCAATGTTGAATGCTAGTTATAACACCTTGATAAATTTGTCAAGTTTGTCACTTGGAAATCCATCCTTGTGAAATTCCTCACCTTGAAAGGGGATACATAATTTGGAGTCATGTATGTTAGAACCACATTCAAAATATTTGACTTAGAATGTTGAAGAAGAAATCCTCTCATGAAGAATTTTTAACTTCATTAGATGAACACAGGCTTCAAGAAAATACATAACAATAATTGAAACATGATGTATATTTTGATAAAAAAATAAAAACATGGATGATTCAACTAAGATTCAAAAAAGGGAAAAAGAACTCCAACAAACTCTTAAGAAAATGAGACTTGGTAAAATTAGCAAGACATGAACACAAAGTTTAGATAAGGCAAGGTAACAAGATCAATCTAATGAAGAAGTTAACTTGGAGTTTATTAATGAGTTTTAAATATAATGGTCGACTTAGAACTAAATTACTTTAAATAAGTTGGGCATATTGAAGTATGGATGAAGATTATGCAAATTGAGTATGATGCTCTTATAAAAAATAACACTTGGGCATTGGTTGACCCTCCTCTAGGTTGTAAACATATTAGTTGGAAGTGGATCTATATACACAAGTACAAAGTGGAAGGATAAGTTGACAAATGTAAATAAATACTTCTTAGAAAGAGATGTTCTAAAAAAGAGGGCATAAATTATGAAGAAACTTTGACCTACAACAAAGTGGACTACCATTTTTTCTTTTTTGGATTTCTTAGCACAAAGTAAATGGAAAATTTAGCAAATGGACATGAAAATTGCATTTTTGATTAGAGATATGAAGGAAACATAATATATAACTCAACCAAAGGACACACAATCCAAGTTTAAGAAAAAAAATGCACAAACATATGAAATCAATGTATGGTTTAAAGAAAATGTCATAGGTATCAATATAAAAACTCATCAAGTACTTCCTGAAAGTAAATTTTGAACATTTTAAATTTGATGATGCAACCATTTTTATCAAAATGGTTGATATAACAATTTTATATCTAGTTTCTTTTATGAATGATTTGTTTATAACTAGTAACAATGACAATTACATTACAACTATGAAAGAAGAATTAAAAATAGTTTAGAATGATTGATTTAGGATACCTTCATTACTCTTTGGGTATTGAAGAGATATAAAAATGAAGTATGTATTCATCACCCAAAAAAAATGGTGAGCATCTAAGTAAATTTGGAATGTCAGATTGCAAACCACTCAATACACATATGGAGAAAAATAAAAAAACTCAAATAAGATTATATTACAAAGTTCATTGATACAACTAAGTAAAAATAATTTGTTGGATTTCTTTCTAGATTCATGTAACAACCTAGAAAAAACCATTGGCTAGTAGAAAAGAGATTTCTTTGGTATCTAAAGGAGATAGTTTATAATTATGGGCTCAATTACTCCAAGGTAGAAAAATTCACATTAGCCAAATATTTAGATTTAGATTATGCATGTGACTTGGAAGATGATAAATCTACATTAGGTTTCCTAATGCATTTAGGATCAATAATCATTTCATCAAGTTATAAGAACTACTTAATGCCAACTTTATCTTGAATAGAAGTAGATTGTATGACAAATTTTGAGGCAACAAGGGAAATATTATGGTTTAGAAGGATTCTTGAAGAATTCTAGGAACACAACCTAGCTGACAATCATTTTACAATAAAAATGTCTAAAAATCTAGTCTTTTACAAATGAACCAAACACATCAACACAAAATTTCATTTGATTCAAAATCATGTGAAAGATGGTAGTGTACAAATTAAACATTGTCCAATTGTGGAGAACCCACAAAATATTCTTCCAAGGTACTTGGAAGAGAGAAGTTTTTAGAATTTTAGACGAATACTTAGCTTAATTGTAATCAGTTTAGATTAAAGGGGAATGCAAATATTAATCTCTATAGGGTAATCCTATGGTTAATACATCCAATTTTTATTAGTCTTTTTTTAGTTAATTTTTTAAGTGGAAATTTAACTTCTTCTCTATCCTATAAATAAACTTGTAAATCTCCAATTAAAAATGAAATAAATTTACCTTTTTTCCCACTTTTTCATTTCTATTTTTTCAATCTTGACCTAACATTCTTCATAAATTGTTTCGATTCTCTATAAGGGGAAGCCTTTTCCTTTAAATATTTGAGTGCTAATATGTTTTACGAATTTACCAACCCTAAGATACATGGGTAGTGGTGTTTTTGGTTGTTAGTACCCATTTAAATCCTTAGTCTTATCTTGTCACTTGGAGGAGTTACTATTTGATTCTGAACCATTGAGTTCTATTTTACAATTTTTCCTTGTATTGCCTAGTGATCCACATCCACTAAATCAAAATTATGGGTTCTCAAGATTAGAATAATTAAAAAGGTATTTCATAAATTGAAGAATGTTGAAAGGCATTGAACTTACTTTATGTTGGCCCTTTTGGACAACATCATCCACTTGTAAGGATGTTGATTGTGACCAATTTGTAGGTTGCTCCTTAGTTGATACAACCTAGTTCCTTTGAAGAACATGCATATGACTTACCATAGATGGAACAAAATTTGTTTTGTTGTTTGAGGAGCCTTTTGTACCACCTTATCACCTAGTTGTCCCAACTCCATATCCATTTTATTTCTCCTAGTGTTTGATTCAATAGGATTGTATGACTGATTCATACCACAAAATCCCCCTCCTTGCTAATTTATAATTCCTTTTTCACCTTGAGACTCAACTTGCCATTGTATAGGTACTTCTAGTAAAGTGGTTGGCTGCAAAATTTTGTAACAACAATTTTTGGCACGCCTAGTGGGACTGCAAATTAGTTTTCATTTCAATACAATCTCTATTGCATTGTTGTTCTAATATGTGTGACAATGTTTCCAACCTTTAAGAGGTATCACATACATACCTAGCGACTCTAGAGCTCTAGTTTAGAAGGAATCACTGCAAAAGTGAATTAGAAGGATACAAACTAGAGGTAGTTCTGAACCATTCTCTTACTTACAACTCTCTCCACCAAGAATATGAAGTAGAAAAGTTAGAAGGAGTGCAAGACAAACAATGAGAAAACTTTCTAAAACCCCTTCTGGTAGGCCTTTTCCACATATATTTGTACACTAGACTCTTTTGATTTCTATGGTTGCACTTAAAAATCAACCATTGTGCTATTTAATGGAGGTAGTCCACTCAACTTGCAACACCATAATGACATCCCTATGGATGCATTGAAAAGTCTTCCATTATTTAATGGAGAAAATAAAACTACTCCTATCAAACATATGAAATATATGGATTCACTATGTAAATTTCACAATATTATAGCTAAGAATTTTTCTATCAAGCTTCTGGCTGCCTCATTAAGGGGTAAAGCATTATAGTGGTTCAAGGGTTTAGCAGTAAATTCCATCACCACTTGGGATGAACTGGGTGATGTTTTGTGTAGACAATTTGAAGACAAATCAAATCAAATTTCACTAGTAGAGCAGTTGACCACCATTAAGAGAGCTCCATTTGAGCATATGTTTGACTTTAATTTTCATTTCCAAAAGACTTGAGATATGATTCCTCAAACTACAAGGCCTTCCTGACTAAATATACTTTTTTAATTACTGTTGAGCTGATAAAATCACTCAACCACCTAATGAACATGGGATGGTCTCCTTAAGTGTGGGCTTAGATGATGGAGATCAACCTCTAGAGAGGGTTGGTTCCCTCAATGCTTCACCTAATTTTGAGTTTCTCCTAATCTAATATAGCTACTTATGCCATGGAAAAGGGATAGAGGACTAAAAATTTGAAATTAAAACTATGGATATTGATGCACCAAAAAAATTGAAGATTAAATGTTTAGACTCTTTTGCATATAATGGTCAATGATTTTTTTTATCACATAACTATGATATTATACCTTATGTTATAAGCTACTTGCTAAAAAGCGACCTATCTGTGCTGTTTTGGAAGGAAAATGAGTTATTTTCACAATTGAATCAACAAATCTAGGTGTTTTGTGACAAGAAACGAACACATAATGAATAAAATTTTAGGTTTTATAGGTGTTTAATCATGCATGATTTAGATATTTAATATAAAACAAAAGAACATGCATATAATTAATCAAAACACAACATGAACCAATACAATGAATGTGAAATTTTCTTTTTCATTGATAAAGATGCCTTATAGTTTTACATATAGTCTGAAAGATGATTTGATTTGATTGAAGATGCTTGAAATATGAAATTACATGCTATTTTCAGTCTCAAGAATTGAAAAATCTTGAGTTACAATACAATGCTTATATTCCAAGAAGAGCTTGCAAGAGCTACAACACTTAGCCAAAACTATAAGAACTCATTCTAAACTTTAAGTCTAACTTTCTTTTTGTCTATCCCCATGTTTGAGAAAAGCTAAGACAAACTTAAAAAATATTATTAAATGCTCTTTTTTCCCTTGAGTTGACTACCTCATCTCCACCTAAGCACATGAAGACTATCCTTTTTGAGTTGATGCTCTAACAATTCCAAAGTGGCATTGAGGAAGGATGTTCTTGATAGTTTCAACCTTCATTAGCACCTTAAAAGACTCCAATTTTTTTTCCCCCACTCCTAAATACTTGCAACTACTATCTCTAATCTGCTAGATAGGTGGATAGTTGGTCAAAACTACCTTCCAGATATTTGAAACTACTTATTAGATGCTTGGATAGTGTGTCATAACTACCCCAAACTAACTTTAATCTCCTTAATAACTTACATCAAACCTCTAATTGCTTCAAAACTACCTTGTAAACAAATAAGACATGTGTTCTTAAGAGTTTTAGAAAGAGGAAAGTCTTTTTGTGGCATGGGATAAGACTCTTAATTGCTTTATTGAACTCTAGATCTCTACTTTATCTTTCTTGTAACTCCCTCTTGAAACCTCTTTAACTCCAAGACATATCTCTACTCATTCAAATCCTTTGCATCGACTATCCACTTTGTGACTATGAAGACCTCTTTTATGATTGTACTATGGACTACCCTTTTTGATGACTCCATGTCTTGATAGATACTTCATGCTCAAATATATATTTTATAGATATCAACCTCTTTGAACACCTTGCTCCATTATATGACCCTTTACACTGCTTATCCCTTTTGTACATTGGATAACAATATTCAGGGTTTGTTAAGGGATTTAATGAACTCCACTCCAATAGTTCACTATTTATTGTGAACTATCCTCACACCCTTAGATTATGACAAAAAAGACCTTTGGTCATAGAAACACTTACCTCCTTAATCATATGTTTTGAAAGGCTTCTATCTTTCCATGTCTATTATCTTCTTGACTAAACGTTATTTTCTATAAAAGAATTTTTCATTTCTTGAAGAATGCCCACTATGACCAATAGAGTGTCATTGAACCTGTGATAATAACTGCATTCTTGGTTTGTCTATAGAATGCATGCAAAGGACTGACCTTTTCCTTTGAATATTTTTTTCTTCTTTCATAGTGACAACACTACCATGGTAATGTCCTTGCTTGTCATGACCATGCCTTCACAACGAACTATCATGAACCTTTAGCTCTTGCCCTTATTTGGTGTTTTCTCATTCAATTCTTTACTGTCCTCTAGATTGATCCATTGAAGGATCCTTAGATCTTCATAGATATCTCTTATTTCCCTTTACTAGCTACCATTGTACTATCATTCCATTGATTTTCATTTACTAACAGTCCTCTCATGTCTTGACTATGTATTATGTCAAGGGTTTCATGATAGTTATCCTATTATAGTCCTTTATTTATGCTTTGTCCTTAAATGTTCATGCTTGTTCATTGTGTTTGGTGTTTTCATTATTATCTATAAAGCGTCCTTTAAAATCCTTCACACTACTATCATAAATAATCTTGTCACTGGGTGATCCCATAATAGTGGTTTACAATTTTTGGCCAAACTGGACACTGAAATTATTATTTTTAATTGAGTCTTCACATTCGGGCACCTATAGCGGCTAAACTGTGAGGAATTTGGAGGTGGTGCAAACTAGAGTCTCATAAAATTTTGTTTGTAGATTCTAAAAATATTTTTTTCAAAATTTTTGGAATCAAATTGCACTTCTTTTTCCATCTCCCATGAAAATTGTTTTTTTTCAGAAAACAACATTTTTAAAAAGTGACGCACACCGTATAACACATAAATTTTTTTCGTGAAGGATAAAATTCTAATTCTTTCAAATTTAGATTTTTAACTTTGATATCTAGTGCTTCCACTTGGTTAGATAGTTTTTATTGAATATTTTTTCCTTAATCAAGTTTCAAAGTCAAACAAATTACAATTCGACATGCGACCGTATAACACGTAACTTTTTGTATATGTCAAAATTTTATTTTATTTTTTGTTGGATCAAGGACTTCAATATCTAGTGCACTCATATTTTTAAATTTTTTTTGATAATCTTCTATTTTTCCACATGAAGAACAAAGAAATTAATTTTGGCGAAAAACCTATGTTTAATAAAACTTAAAAACAAATACATAACAAAACCAAAACATATTAAAATTATATTCATTAGATAGCTTGTTATGAGGAATACCATAATCATTTGAAATAAATTTTAAATGAATTCATTTGATCCCCCAAAAGCTAAATCAAAAGTGATTTTTTTATCAGCATTTTGATAGGTTAAAGGAGACGCATTTATAGGTATGGTTTAAAACTAGTGAGGTTCTATCCAAGGGGGTTTGATCTAAGGTGATTTGATCAAACCCTCTTCAATTGGAATCCTTAAAATGGAATTTTTTAAGGCTTAAATCATTATATTTTCTAAAAATATGTGATTTTAGCTAAAATTTGTTCCTCTCAGGAATTGTAAACCACTATTATGACAGCACCCCACTGCCACCTATGATTGTCCTTTTTGACAACTTTATCTACTCTTCATTTGATAACTACATCATTGGATTCTTTACACTATGTGTTTTTCACTGTCAATTTGCTTGCACTCTTAGTCTATCAAAAAATATTTGTGACCTCTTTGAATACAAATTCTTTGGTATCAATGTTGTTTGAATGGTTTAACTATTAGCATCATCCATGTTTTTATCCATTGTACTGCCCTCTTCATATGATCATATTTTTCTTTGTGCTAGCCTTGTCACACTGCCTTTTTCCCCTATATACCATTGTTCATTTGCTCTTTTGAACTATCGCTTAGAAGATTATTTTCTTTGAATCCTTCATAGGGTATCAAAATGTGTCTTCTTCATAGTTACCAAACTATAGGGGAGTGTCAAATTCTTTTACAAACTCTTTAGACTATTAAATCCTAGTTGTCACTATCATTTGAAACTTATATTCTTCTTTCTCTTCTTCAATAAGATTTGGTGTAGGCTCAACTCTTTGTAGTTCAAACAACCCTTCAAATGAACAAAAATGATTTTGGATTCATCATTTTCTCTATTACAATTGATATTTACCCCTAAACTATTACTTCATGAATTTCATAGTAGATGTAACCCTTGTCAATTTCTTATAACTGCAATGGATGTCACTTTGTTATGACTATCCATGAGGTTTGATTCTTTCTTTCACAAACATACAATATCTATCATGGACTGTCATCTTATAGACTATCATTTGAATGCTATTATATTTTTAGTTGTCCTATTCATGGTGATACAAACCTATAGGCTATCATCATACCCTCTTACATGTAGGTTATTATCATCTATCGTGATGGTCATGCTACTTTCTAGATGTTCTGCCCTCTTTCAGATTATCCCTTCAAATGATGACTCAAAATCACACCTCACAATAATATATTTCCATATCAAAAAACATGTAGACTTAATCTTTTCTCCTATATCTTTGTCCTCTAGATATGATATGCATTATGACTATTGTTCGTGCTTTTACTATTAGATTTTTTTGAGCATTCTTTGAGCCAATTCATAGGATTGTCATGTCATGCTTCCATATAGGTCTCTAGTCCATCATAGATGTCTTATTTGTCCTTAAGAAGCGTATTACAAATGTTTAGGTCTTTGCACATTGTTTTCTTGTTCCACCATGACTTTAAAACCCTTTTAATACTTATGTGGTCTTCAAACTATACTCTGTTGAACTATCCTAACATGCTTGTAGACTGCTTGTTGTTGTGATTTATATCCATTGAGGCCCCTTCACCTTTTTCCATCTCATAGACTGCATTCTTGTTCTTTTTTAGCTTTGTGTAGCATGTCTTGTAGCTTGGATAGTGATATGTCTTTTATGGATGGTGACATATTTTCCTTTTATATGATTACTATCTAAATGCATACTTGTAACATTTATCAAAATTTTGAAGGGACTTGCTTTTTTTTCCAAGGGAAGGAACAATAACAAATGCCAAGGTGGAAAAATAATGAACATAAAGCCTAAGAACAACTGCATGACTAACGGCCTTGGTAAGTGTTAATAGGCTTCCAAAATAAGTAGAATTGCATTCCATATATAGGTGGTTGTGACTTCTTCCTATGACTCCTTGACCCACTGTCATGTGGTTGGGACTGTCATATATTTGTGTTCATGTCTTCTTTGGTTGACATCTACGTTCTTTTCCAAGCATCCTATACTCTTCTTTCATGCCCTTTCCATAATTTTATTATTTCTTGCCTATATGACTGTCATATCTGCCTTTACTCATGCATCTATATTGTCATCTATGGTTTTTGGGTAGGATTCAGACAGAGGTTTAAGATTAAGACCACATTCATGTGAGGATTTTAACACAAAAAGGCTTATCATGATCCTTAGGGAATTTTAAATGCAACCCTCTCCATTGTCATAAATGTCATGTATGCGAATATCATGTATCCTACGAGTTCCAATACATGCATTATGATAACGTACACAATGGATATCAAGAGTTCTATCTATTAGCTATCCTTGGGTATCTTGGTGCTTTTATCAATGTAGGAAGTGACAAAACAATAACAAAGAGACAATAAAGACTCCTTAAAGACTATAACCCAATAAGGTGACTGAAACAATAACATCTGTCATAAATGAATTCCTTGAAACTCTCTCATGAACTCTATGCTAGACAAGATAAACATGGTGCCCCCTCATAGCAATACAAGGAGCTTTGTAGAAAAAGGAGCAAACAAACCTAGTTCTTCCTTTATCTTCCACGTGCTTGATGTTGCATGGAAGGAGAACATGAAGTTGAGGATGCCTCCAAGGTTTTCCATGAACTTGTAGCCATCCATGTTTCCTCCTTGGTCTACAACATGTCTTCTACTTGACTAAGTCTTTGCAATCTAGAGGTGAAGGTCTGCAATGTGGGTCTACATATGTCTTTGCATCCTCATTTTCTTGGACTCCTTCAATGCCATTTAACATGGAACCCTAATGTTTCTCCTTGCTACGTGGGCCAAGTAAAATCAAATAGTTAACTTCCTCTTTTCACTTTTGACGCCTGAACTTAGCAAAACTTTTATTTTTATTTTATATTTCTCTTATCTTTTAATAGGCACTTCAGCCTTTATAAACCCTTTTACCTTTTAAATGACTTTTGACCAAAAATGTCAAACACTTGCATTATACTCAAACAACATTGATTTTTAATTTTTTCTTGTTTAATTTAAACCATTTACTATTTTTGCATATCTTTCATTCTGTCCAAATTATGTTAATATAAAAAGAAAAAAATAATCAAAGTATAGTCTATTAAGTACTCTTAATTTACTGATTTCCAGGAATTCTTTTTGATAAATAATAACTTTATCTTCCAAAATGATAGCAATGTTGCAGCCATAATAGATATTAGATTCTAAAGAACATTGAGCCACACTTCACAAAAATAATAATCATCATTCTTATTTCGTTAGCCTGCCTGGCCACTTGTTTCATTTATTAACAGAGAAATGGTTAAAAAAGAATGCCAGTAGGAAGCCCTGGAAGCTATTACATGAATTTTCCCTGAATGAAATCGACAAGTTTTTCATCACTTCGGAAGGCCTTGGTCAATACACCATCTGGGATGGAAGGATTTGCTGCAAACAGAGAATTGGCAGTAACCTGAACTCCTGGATTCTGGCTGCTCAACGCAGCAATGGCCACCGCATTTCGCTGCCCCACATTCTGTTGGAAGTGTATCAATCCCTTCGGAAACACAAACACGTCTCCTTTCTTTAACACCTTGCTGTAAAACTTATTTGTTGTATCGATGAACCCCACCAGCAATTGGCCTTTGAGTAAAACAAAGATTTCTGTGGCTCTTGGATGGGTGTGGGGAGGATTGATTCCACTCACAGAGTAGTCTATGCGGACCATCGAAATCCCCAGAGTGTTTAGCCCCGCAATCTGATTAACGTTTGCTGCTGTTACGTTAGACCCCACAGCATTGTTTGTATCCCCTGCTCGTCCCAGCCCTCCGAAGAAGAAGTCGTCTGCTGAAACCATTTTGGAGTCCTTGCAAGAGAAGCCGTTCACCAAAACTGTTCATGTTCATATTCATATTTGTTTAGTACTTTTACATGTACATATAAAGCTTTAAAAGACACACAAATTCCATGCATCAGACTTTACCTTGGCCTTGCTTGTCTGCAACACAGAAATCTTGCATGGAGTCAGGATCTCCTCCCATGACACGCTCACTGCAATAACATATAAATACACACAGGATAATTAAGCTCAAGCGCAAGCAGCCTGCCATTTTTCTCGAGAAGAGGATATGAAGTGATAGAACAGTGAGACAGAGAAGTGTGGATGTGGTTGAGTTGCAAAGCATGATATAGGGGAGATTGTGAAGGAGAAATTCAGAATCTATTGTGACGTCGGCAACACCGCGTAAGGGCTTTTAATATTAATTGAACACGGCCGGCATTATGATATATGACAATCCATTCAACCCCTCCTTCCAAAAGCTGAAAACAATTAAGATAACTCCAGATGAGTTGCTTGAAATTAATTTGTTTTAAAGGAGAAGAAATCCAAATTTTTTTAGGGAATTTTTAGTGTTTTTGATCTATTGCCTTGGTTAAGAGTTCATTTCTTTGTTTAGATTAAAGTATATCAACCTTTCTAAGAGTGCCATTGATCCGGCAGTCCACCCCTGTTTCAAGTGATCAGATATTATAAATTTATATGGTACACACCTCCAAAAAAATAACTGTCAATATTTTTAGATTGGAAAAGACAAAAGCATTAATAAAAATTATGTAATTCGTCAAATTAAGATTTAAAGGTTTATGTTTAATTTTCATTTCAAATTTACTTGTTTATGGGTTTACCATAATTTTTTAGGATTTAGTGACATTAGGAGTCTTGAATGGCTTTGTTATAATGTGAGTCTAGGGAAAGTTTGCATATAACACTTGAAGAACTATTCCTCACACATTAACATATTGGAGTTTCTCAACTTTTGGAATGCAAAGCTTGTTCCTTATCATGCTAGATGATTTTTCCTTACTAGACGGGCAGTACTAAGTGGAGGGATAGGAGTCTCCTCCTTTGTTACAAAGCATACCAAACACTTGTTATATTATGGGAGAGGACTTAGTAGTTGAGCATGTTTCAATAGTTGTGATAGTAGTTGTTTATATAATGCTCAATAGTTGTGATAGTAGTTGTTTATATAGTGTCCAATAGTTGTGACTTGACTATCCATAATTAAACAAAATGTATTCCTTAGATCTAAAAAGCAACCAATCATGTGATGCCACATCAGCGCTCAGCTACCCATGATGTGAATGCACAAGTATTGGTCTCACTTTTTTTTTTGGGGTCTTTTTGGACACCTTGACAAAAAGCATGCTGATGTGGCCCTGAAACGAAAGTTATAAGTAGGGGACTTGCCAAGTAAGCTGCTGTAAAAACTTGGAAGCGATTTGAAAATTTCACATAGGATAATTAATGGTGCAAAGTTAAGGTGCACAACGACTGAGTCCTCTCCCCTAATGCTTATAATTTGGATTCTCTTTGAATGAACCATTAGATTATTGTGACTGTTCTTAATATGTTGGTTGAATTAAAACCTTTGGTGTTGAGTAATGGACTTGGTTTATTCTTTTAATGTGATATTGACGTTCACATTTACATATAAAATTATATTTTAAACTATTAGTTAGGTTGTCAGTGTTGGATAAGTGTTGTATGTTTTCTATGTTTAATAATTGGGAAGATATTAATTGGTGACTTTCATATTTTTGAAAAAAAAAATTTAGATGTTTTTTTGAGTTTTTTCTATATATGTCTATCTTTTAAAAGACTCATATTTGTCTTTATTTCAAATTATAATAAATTTACCTTTCTCTTATGTTTTTCCTTCATTTTTTTCAAATCCAAAATTGATATCAGAACACAAACAATCTAAAGTTATATACAAGTTTAATGATCAAATACAAAATATATATTTTAGAATAAATAAAAGAAATAAAAATAAAAAAAATTATTGTGCAAAGAATTAAAGTGATAACATGTAATTTATTGTGATAATGGTCTATGAAATCTTACCAAAAATAATATCTAGATGGAATGGTATAGTCAAATTGAAAATATTTTCATTTTCAATGATTTGTGATGGAGACATCTAATCTACATAAACACTAGTTATTAAAGAGAAGGAAGTCTACAAATACAAGAATTTCAAAGCCTTGACTTTGACAAGGGCTTTAACTAATAGAGATGTGTTTTGACACTTATAAGGCAATAAATCAGCTTGGGATGCACTTAAAAAATTAAGAACATAATTTGTTTCACATTCAAAATTGGAGTTAATTTAGTTGCATTTGAAGTTGTTCAACCTTGAATTGAAAAATGGCAATGTCTTGAGTCTGTCTTTTGAAAATTGAACCATAAAATAAGATGTTTATATTACTTGTGGAAAAGATGATATCTATTGTATAGACTTCATAAAGACACTCCTAACTCATTCAACCTGTATACATCTAAACCTACTTAGAGTCTCTACAAGCAAGAAATCAATTGAAGACAAACACTTTTGATTATAAGTTGGCTAAACAAGAAAAATCCTTTGAGAGAAAGATTGATGCAACTTGTGACAATATATGTCTCACCTAACAAAAGGCAAGCCTTCTACTAAGAATTTTCTTCTAGAAGTAGCTATAGTGAGTGAGAAAGAGGTAGAGGCCAATGAAGGAATACAGGAAGATGAGGTATAATTGGTAGAGAATAATTTTAATGGGACAACTAGATCGACAACATTGTATTACCTAACAGTGTGGTTGAAAAGGTAGTCATGAAGCCATTCATGCAAAATGTCATTGGATAAGAGAAAATTATTCCAAACAAAAAGATACAATCCATCATGATGACAAAGAATAAAAAATAGCCTAGTTTGTATGGGACAACGATCATGATGAGTTTTTTCTTTCTATATCAAATTCTACCTATTATAATTCAATGAATGAATCATTGTATTAGATTTGGAGCCACAAAATATATGACATTTCATGATCATTAATTTGAAGAGTTTCAAAAAGGTATTTGTGGTCTTATCTAATTGATAGATAAAACAAGTTTCAAGCCTATTAGAAAAGGAACCATTCCTCTCAAATTGCTTGAATTTTAATTTTTTTGTACTTTACAATGTATTGTATCTTCCTCAATTTACTATGATTGGTGCCAATTTGATAACAAGGCCACTCCATTTTATTGGAAGATGGACGAGTGGTAGTAAAAACAAATCATATATAATCAAGTCACACGAGGAGGAAAGTTATTTAAACACAAAGGAGGTTTCGAAATGAAGTCTCCCCCTCCTGCTCTTGTAGCTCGTGCTCTTCTACTTCCGTTTGTCCCTACTACTCCGGCCACACCTTCCATGTGCTTTGAGCCCTCCTCACGTTCCCCTTCGCTGGTCGGTGAGTGTGTTGATGCCAGCCGTTCTCTGGCCTACCGTTCAAACGGCCTTGTTCGCGCTATCTCTAGTGGTGGGTTCCCTATTGGCGGCGGGTTCTCTGTTGTTGCTTCTCCGACTGACTCAACTTTTGCTGCCATCGGGTCTTGTTGCGATAACCTTGTGGGCTTTATATCCCTGCTTTCGTTAGGTCTTTTGTTGTCCTTGAAACTGTGCTAGAGCCAGTTTCTGGTGTTCGGGTTGCTTCCTCTATTCCTATGCCTGCTCCTTTGGGTGTCCGTAGCTTTTCCTAGGCTACCAGATCCGTTCCTGCCCATTCTTTTCGCCCTCTTCCTTGTGCTAAACAATCTCCGATGGTGGTTTATGGTGAGGATGTGGTTGAAAATGAAGCTTTCTATCAGCACCATGGGATGGTGTGTAGGTTTCTCAACCTCTGGCCTTCTCTTCCTAACTTACACAATTGGGTGTTAGACTCTTGGAGGCCCCTCGTGGTTGGTAAGATTGAGATTTTCCCTCGTGCTACAGGTTTTTCATTGTTTCTTTTGCCTCTTCAATGGATAGAAACTTGGTGCTGGGTAAAATGTGGGCTTGGGGAGAGCACTATCTCTCGCTCAAACCTTGGATTGTCTCCTTTAACCCCCTTACCGAACCACTTCATGTGCATTTGGTATGGGTTAGGCTTCTGAATCTTCCCCTACAATTATGGGAGGATTCCTATTATGAGTCCATTGGCAACTCTATCAGTCATTTCTTGAAGGTTGATGATTCCACTTCCTTCATGGGGCACTCTATCTTCGCTCACATTCATATGGAGATTGGCATATCCTTGCCTCTTCACGGGGATGTGGTTATGATGCTTGGGTCTCAACCTTGGACTCAACTAACTGATTATGAGGGCCTCCCTTTCAGATGTCATTGTTTCTTACCAATTGACATTTGGCTTTAGGTTGCTCTCTCTCGTGCCACAATGGCCCAACTACTTGATGGAAGGATGTTATTGATGATCACTTGGCGATCGATGCTTCTAACTCTTTGACGGATGCCTCCTCTTAGGGGAGCAATGAGTGCCTTTCCTCTGGTGTGGATTTGTCTTGCCCTATTGTTCCTACTATGGCTTCTCCTATTATGTGCTCTCAGTTTTCTTCATCGACTTCTTCTACTCCTCTCCAAATGTCTATGTTGGGTGATGGGTCTTCTCATCCTTCCTTTCCCCCTTCTAGTGAGGTTATCCCTCCAGAGGGGGTGTCTCCTCTTGTTTCCCCTTGTGCTAGGAACTATTGCTTGGATTGTTGTTCATAGGAGGAGGAAAGGTCCTTCTACTACCTCTTTGTATCCTTTTTCTGGTGTTGTGATAGTTAAGTCACTTGTTTAGGGTGACGACCCTTGTTTCCTACTTCTCGGTTACATGTTCCAGTTAAAAGCATTGCTAGTTTTTGGTTGGTTTTTTCATTCTCACTTTTGGTGAGACTCATTCTTTTGGCCTTTTTGGTTGTCTTTGTATGGGTATGGGCCCTTTCCCCTTTATCTTAATCAAAACATTACAATCATACAAAATAATGTTGTTGTAGGTTTTCCCACTTTCCCAAGACAATTAAAAAATGTGAAGCTTGCATTTTGAAAAAAAAACATAGAGATACTTTCCCTAGTTCAACTTGGAAATAACAAAGAAAGTTAAATATCTAATTCACTCCAATTTGTGTGGGACCTTACCAATAAATTCTACTAGAGGTTGTTGAAATGTTTTGTGTTGTTAATTGATGGTCATAGTCAAATGTTTGATTTATTTCTTGCAAAATAAATGTAAATCTTTTGAAACTCTTAAGAATTTCCACATTATGATTGAAAACAAATCTCAAAATCAAATTGGTACTATTTGAAGAAATAATGGTGGAGAGTTTACATCAATTTTCTTTTAGGATTTCCTTTGTCAAAATGGGATTAATCATCATCTCACTATTCCAAGTACTTCATAATGAAATTATGTCATTAAAATAATGAATAGAACTATCATGAATATGATTAGGCCAATGTTATTTTTCAAAGGAATACAACAAACATTTTTTGGCATAAACAACAAAAATAATGATTTATCTACAAAATAGATCTCCTTCATCTATTCTGCACCTTGTGGCCCCATATAAAATTTGGTTTCGTCATCCTCCATCTATTTGACATTTTAATATTTTTGGCTCCAAGTACGATGCTTAGGTTCCTGAAGAGAAAATAAGTTGGATCATCATTGTCATAAATGCATCTTTTTTGAATGTTTTGATTCATCAAAATCATATAGGTTGTATGAAATGAAGCTAATTTAAGAAATCTCTTATTATTTGTGACAATATTTTTTGTGAAACCTCATAAACAATATCCCTTGGAAAGAAAATCCTTATGAATGCTAGTTGTAACACCTTAAAAAAGTGTCAAGTTTATCCCTTGAAAATAAAATCCTAATGAAATTCCTCACTTTGAGGGGGGATAAGTAATTTGGATCAAAATTTGGAATCTTTGACTTAGGATGTAGAAGAATAAATCTCGTAATGAAGAATTTTAGAGTTTTTATGAATAATTTTAGTAGTCCCAAGAATAATTTTAAACTTCATTGGATTAACATGGGCTCTAGAAAACTACACAAAAATTTAGTTGAAACATAATGAAGCTTTTGATCAAGAAAATGAAAGCACCAATTATTCAACCTAGATTCAAAAATTGGGCCAAAAATTCTAATAAACTCTTACAAAAATTTGAGAGGATGAAATTAGCAAGACATGAACAAGAGGTTCATACAAGGTAAGGATACAAGATCAATCCAATGGAGAATTTAAATTAGGGTAACTTGTTAATGAATTCAATATAATAGTTGACTCATAGCCACTTCTTCTTTAAAGAAGTTGAGCATATATATTGAACTATGAAAGAAGGCTATGTAGATTGAGTAAGATGCTCTTTTAAAAGATGGCACTTGGGAGTTGGTTGATCCTCCACTAGGTTATAACTAATAGTTGCAAGTGGATCTTTAGAAACAAGTACAAAGTGGAAGGATCACTTGAAAAACATAAAGCAAGGGATGTGCCCAATAAAAGGGCATAAATTATGAAGAAATTTTTGCACATACAATGAGGTATACTACCATTTATGCTTTCTTGGCTTAGACATGAAGATTTCATTCTTGAATAGTGATTTCAAAGAAACATGTAGTATATGACTCAACCAAAAGGATGTGCAATTAAAGGTCAAGAACAAAAAGTGTGCAATGCCACCAAATTGTTGTATAGTTTAAAGGAAGTGTAACATGCCCAATCTTTACTTTATAGTTTACACCTAAGTTTTAATTCATTAAGTGAATAATTTAATGTTTTCAAAAATAGGAAATATTTTTTTTCCTTTTCAATTTTCATGTTGCATAAAGAACTTCATATAACATTTGCGTAATTGAAATATCATAATTAAAATTCAAGTAAATGAAACTCATCTTTTCAAATATAGTTTATAAATAGAATTCATGATCATATATACAATTTCATTTAATTTACAAGAGAACAAGGTCAAGGTATCCTTATCTAGATTACTTCTTTTATTTCACAAGTCTCAGCGTGTCGTTTGTAAGAGGGAGAGCATCACCCAAGCGCTTTACCTCCAACTAGAGACCAATGGTCCCCCACACACCTTCCAACTAGAAGTGGCCCTACCCTTTGACGAAGAGTTTAGTATAGAAACCTCTAGTATTGCCATCTAAGTATCTAGTGTTGTGTCCTACATAACATGTACTGTCATACAACTATATACATTCTCTAACTATGCATAACTCTATTGAAAAGTTGTGTAAACCTAGAGCACAGTGAACCAAGAAGTGCAAGCAATGACTTTTACACTCACTTTGGCCAATTTTTGATATATTTAATCAATCCAATTTCTAAGGAAGCGGTGCCATAAGTTCACCCACCTCTAACTCGTCTTGGAAATCCTACTAACCTATGGTTAACTCTTCTTTTGGTTCAGCCTAAAGTTTAACTAACTTAAACAAAATCTCTCTCAATAGCGATGAATCACTAGTGTCGATTATTCGACCAAATAGGTTTGAATCATTTATCTTGAATACCTTGTTACATGTAAAATTATGGGTTTGGAAACTACCTCTTATTCAAGTATTTTACCTAGACACAAGGGAATAATCTATTCTACTTTTACTTGGTATTTGAGTTTTCGAAAGCGTAAGTCCTCTTCTCAAGATTAAATTACCATGCATAGGTAATAATAAAGACTCTTGGTATAATATATAAGATGATAACTTTCAAAAGATAATAAAGATGTATTCACTTCTAATACATTTTCAGACACTCTTAATGAAATGCAATATAAACTTGTTCAAAAACATTATATATAAGACACTAGCTTGTTGGGATAAATATCATGTTCCCAAACTTAGCTTTTCTTTTCTACTTTGGTTTAATAAGTTGGTCATTTGGTTAAACATAGCTTTAGAGAGAGTCTTAACTTTTCATTGAAGCCCTC
This sequence comes from Sequoia sempervirens, assembly GCA_007258455.2. Lineage (NCBI taxonomy): Eukaryota > Viridiplantae > Streptophyta > Pinopsida > Cupressales > Cupressaceae > Sequoia > Sequoia sempervirens. Next base: position 41,035 of record VDFB02008149.1, read on the forward strand.
TCTCAAATATATATATATATGATGCAGGAGCATCTGGGTCCACAAGCAATCTTGCATCACCAAAAATATTTCTCTTTTGGTTTTTTGTTTATTTTCAATAAGGGCTTAGGAATTTGGAGAATAATATTTTAATTTGCAACAATGTAGATTCCCTTGGTGTGAAATTGTAAATGTAAATCACATGGGAAATAAGTCTTGGTAAAACAGTGAAACCATCTTGGAGGGGAATATGCCTTTTTGGTGTCCACTTTTGGAGAAGGTCAAAAAGTATTGTATGCATGTATATGTGTCATAAAATTTAATAATATGGGCTGCAAAGGAATCTTGCATTTTGCTTGCATGTATTTGCATGTTGGCCACAAGCTTTGCATGTTGTTTCATGTCTAAAGTCGTATCTATGAGACCCAGTATTAGTAAAATGGGCATAACTTTTTGATACGGTAATAAAATTAGAAATTTCAAAATGATTCGGAAAGCTGGAAAGAAGGCTCACTAAACCCAGAAATGGTTTGAAGAAATTCTAACAAATAATAGGGCATTAATAGGCAGAAAGTGACGGGTTTTTCTTGGTGGTTTAGTGGAGGTTGTTTTTGAGAAACCAACAGTGGTTTCTTCTCACACAATTTTTATATTAATGCTGCTCATTTGGTGAAAGCGGAGAGAAGGGGGAGATTTGGAGAGTTGGTGGTTGCATATCTAGATGCTGCTAGAATGATGTTGGAAGGTTAAGTTGCAGATTTTTGTATATGTGAAGCCCATGTTGTATATGAGCATATGAGCTCCATGATTGTGTAATTCAAATTCAGATTTGAAATCAATATATGTTGCATATTTCTCTTCCATATTTGTTGTTAATGTTTATTTGCAGCCTTCTTGCATGGTGGTGAATGTGTGTGTGGTTTTATATTTGAAAGGGGAGAGTTTCCCCTACTTCATCAGTGGTATCAGAACGGGTGTTCTTGAGTGTGCAGGCAGAGCGCCGAATGTGAGGCAATTTACATGTGAAGAACCTGATGGTTTTGGAAGTTGTGTCATTGAGGCTTTGAGAGGCCTTGAAATGAAAAAGAGGAAGAGGAAAAGTAATTTTTTCATTAGACGGTTTTCGTGGATTCTTAGACTTGAGAAAATCAAAGAAAGACTGAGGATGGACAGGGTGAGAGAATTTGAGGAGTTGAAGCAAGTAGTGGAAGATTTGAAAGCAGATTGGGCAAGGATAAGAGGTAATGGTAACTTTTTTTATCATTCTAATAATAATTTAAATGTAGGAAAGAAATAAGATGAAGTAGAATGTCATGCATGTGACACTACGGAAGAAGAAAATGAATGGGAAGAAGTTTCTGAATATGAAGCTGAAGATGCATGTCTTTTGGAAGGCATGAACAATGAGATGAAAGAAGTTGCAACAAAGAGTGGAGATAAAGATAAAATTGTAGCAGTTGAAGAGGATAAAGATGTTACAACAGAGGATGAAGGAAAGAATGAGGTAAATGAGGAAGTAGAAGTTGAGATGATGGAATTTGAGGGTCCTATATTTGATAAAGAATTTGGTGAAGATGAAGATCTCCTACTGAAAGAGGAGATAAGGAAGATAGATATCTTCCTTGGAGGGAAAGTGACTGATGAATGTGATAAGAGGATGGGGGAGATGCAGGTGGGAGAAGATAAGTCCCATGAACATGTTGACCTTGTTTTGTTTGCAGGAAAAGGAGAAGTTGCAGTAGAGGAGAAAGAGGTAATAGTTAATTTACCTTACTATATGCAAGTAAAGGAAGAGAAGGTTGAAAGGATAATGAAAGAAGATGTAGATGGAAAAGATGAAATAGTTGATGGTGATGGAGAAGAAGATATTATAGCAGCAATAGAAAGAGAAATCCTTGAGGTAATGGTTAAGTTTTCTGATTTTGATTATTATGATAAAGATAATAAGATGTATGCAATTGAAGTGTTGAATGCAGAGGTAGTGCAAATAGATTTTGTTAGTGCATATTTGTATGGAGGTATTGCAAAAGAATATGAAGATTCTTCTTGGTGGAGGTGGTTGGTTTCTGGTGGGTTTTTTCTCACAAGGGTGAAGGAAGAGAGAAGATGGTGTAAGAGAATGCGTAGTGTTCTAGGAAGATGCTGGAAGAAGAGATGGAAGGAAGAAGGATATAGGTTTGATTTAGTGATGGAATTTGCTGTAGGTTGTTTACAATCTAGAAGGGTAGTCCTACTACTCAACTCCATTTTGTGAGTTATACTCACAAAATTCAATTTACCCGGCGTGTCTGATGCAGGAGCATCCGGGTCCACAGGCAATCTTGCATTACCAAAAATATTTCTCTTTTGGTTTTTTGTTTATTTTCAATAAGGGCTTAGGAATTTGGAGAATAATATTTTAATTTCCAGCAATGTAGATTCCCTTGGTGTGAAATTGTAAATGTAAATCACATGGGAAATAAGTCTTGGTAAAACAGTGAAACCATTTTGGAGGGGAATATGCCTTTTTGGTGTCCACTTTTGGAGAAGGTCAAAAAGTCTTGTATGCATGTATATGTGTCATAAAATGTAATAATATGGGCTGCAAAGGAATCTTGCATGTTGCTTGCATGTATTTGCATGTTGGCCACAAGCTTTGCATGTTGTTGCATGTTTAAAGTTGTATCTATGAGACCCAGTCTTAGTAAAATAGGAATAACTTTTTGATACAATAATGAAATTAAAAATTTCAAAATGATTTGGAAAGCTGGAAAGAAGGTTCACTAAACCCAGAAATGGTTTGAAGAAATTCTGACAAATGACAGGGCATTAATAGGCAAAAAGTGACAGGTTTTTCTTGGTGGTTTAGTGGAGGTTGTTTTTTAGAAACCAACAGTGGTTTCTTCTCACAATTTTTATATTAATGTTGCTCATTTGGTGAAAGCGGAGAGAAGGGGGAGCTTTGGAGAGTTGGTGGTTGCATATCCAGATGCTACTGGAATGATGTTGGAAGGTTAAGTTGCAGATTTTTGTATAGGTGAAGCCTATGTTGCATGTGAGCATATGAGCTCCATGGTTGTGTAATTCATTTTCAATTGAACTTAATATATGTTGCAGACTTTTAAATCTGATTTGTTGCATTTTAAATGCATTTTATTTTGTTGAGAGTAGTTGTATGAAAAGGGGGGGGGGTATGTGTGTTTTCCCTTCTTCATCAATATATTAATTCAATATACATAAATCAAACATGATTTTAACAATGTTTTTAATAGAAAGCTTCTTTGAACTAACCAACTAGTTACACTAGTTCTTATTAAATCTTTACATTTTTAATTGGCATTTAGCATAAATAAACTAAGCTTTTCATACATGCACTCATATACCTTCTCAAACAGCCACACTTTGCACATAGCAATGGTGAAAGCAAACTCAAAATAATGAAAGTTCTTTTATTAGATTTTAAAAGAGAAAGAAGGGAAATCGTTTTAATCATGGCTAGAATTAAATAGCCTAGCTTTGATTCTGGTATTCCTTGCTTCAAATCTACACTTTAAGTCATCTTTGAACCTATTGTCCTATCAACTTTAGCACATAACACTATCCTTGCACCATTATTTTGATTCTATTACAAGTAGTCTGAAACTATTGAAAAATCAAATTCTGATACAGTCAAACTAATCCCAATAAATAACGTATTGATATGCAAATTTCAAATGCTCTTCTCACTATTCTTAATTCTTCCCTCAAATATCACACATGTAGCTATCTCAAAGATTATAAAACTAACAAACAACCTGAAGAATGAGCAGCTGATCTTTATTTATGCTAAAAATAGTTTACTAAAGACAAATTAATTTAACTTGGAGGCTCAAATAGCTCTAC
>VDFB02008150.1:0-68725 GCA_007258455.2 Sequoia sempervirens
GTTTTGAAATACCCAAATTTGACAAATATAAAGGGAGAGGAAGTCTTGTGGACCATATCAAATAATTTAATGTCATGTGTATGGAAGTGGCTTACAACGATTCATATCTAATGTGCCTCTTCCTTCAAAGTTTAACAGTTCATGCTATGGATTGGTTTTCTCATCTGCCCCCTGGTATCAAAACTTTTCATGAAATCACTAATAAATTCATTGATCACTACTCCTTCAATCTTGACATGGATGTCAGTCTAGAAGAATTATACACTCTTAGAAAAAATCAAGGAGAAACTTTTGCTAATTTCTTACAACGATGGAGACAAAGAGCTAGTAAAAACAAGTGGCCTCTTGCTGACAAACAACAAGTAAGAATCATCATAGCCAATTTGGATCCAAATCTATCATTCCACTTGAAATGTAGTGCATTACATCATATGACGAGCTTGTCCCTAGAGCCCTTAACATCAAAAGATCCTTAATCTCATAAGGAAATACTTAGGCTTACAAAGACAACTATCCTTCAACTAGTTCAAATGAGAAACCTCATGTATGTGCAAAGAAAAAAAATGTAACAAATGATGGTGTAGTGGATGCTAAGGTAGTCCTAAGTGCTCCTAGACCTAATAACAATCAAGTTGCTAATATCCAACCGACTTTGCAATAAACAACACCTCCTCAGAACAATAAAATCAATAACACCAACATACAACAAAGGAACACCACTAACAAGAATAACTATCCAAAACGCAAGTACACAGTTATCAGAACCCTTCGAGACGATCATGAAGAAGTTGGTAGAGTCAAATTTGATAACACTTCCCAACTTTGAAAATACCAAGAACCACAAGAGAATCCATCTTGGTACAACGAGTGTGATCTATGTGACTTTCAAAAAACAACAAATTGTATGAAACTCAAGAACATCATCCAAGATCTCATAGAGAACGATATCATATATGTTAAGGTACCAGCTGGGAACCAGGATCTTAAGATATACAAGAACCCTATGTTGGATCATAACAAAGCAAACAAAAATGACAAAGCTAAGGATTACACCAATGTGCAGCATACCTATTCCAATGTAGTTGCCTCCTATGATAGTGTTATCATTGTTGTCACCATCAAAGGAGCTAGTATGAAATGTGGAGTCACCACACAATGTGACAAAATAATCGTTGAAGGAGTCCCATTTAAATCTAGGGCACAACATACTTTTCCCACATCTAATCCTAGCAAGTACAATATTCTAGATCATCTTAAGCATACCCCCGCACATATATCAATCTTAGAACTCTTAAGGTTATCCCCCACATGAAGGGAAATACTAGAAAAGGCCTTGTCTGAGTCATTTTTTCCTAAGAACATTGATACCAATCAATTTGACGCTATGGTAGGGCATATCACTAACCATCTTCTCACCTTCTCCGAGCAAGACCTGCCATCACAACCATCTCATAATCATGCTTTACATATTGAGTTTGTCATTCATAAAAACAAGGTCAAAAGAGTCTTGGTAGATGGATGTATTGGTCTAAACATTTGTACCTTGCAATTGATTAAGAATCTAGGCTATTCAAAAAATACTATTGAGAAGACAAAGAGTACCACCATCAAAGCATATGATGACCAAGAATGGGTATCATAAGGAATCATTGTACTTCCAATCCAAGTGGAACCTCTTATTGCATAAATTACATGCCAAGTGCTTGATCTTGATCTTCCCTATAACATACTACTTGGTCAACCCTAGATCCATGCTCTAAAATTTGTAGCCTCAAATTATCATCAATGTGTGAAGTTTCCTTTCAAAGGAAGAGAACTCACTATCCATGGAGATCCCAAGCCTTTATACTATTGCAAAAGACTTGAAGCTAAGTTCTATAAGATTCCCCAAATACCGAACAATGATGAAGGGCCTATGCCATCAAGCTCATTTGTTGACCCATCATCCCTAACCTCTACCTCAGCAACAAAAATGCCCATTGTGCAGAGTATACCTGACGTCGAAGCAGTGATCTAGGATGATGGTTGTGGAAACTAAAAAACTATTGAAAGACACCTTTTTCTTAGGAGAGTTACCTATTTCTCCTCAGTCACAAGGGAAACCCACATCTAGCACCAAAGAACCTGAAACAATCAAGATGGTAGCTACTATTTTCACCAAGTGGGGGGACTTGAATCAAGAAGATATCAATGAAGAAGACATCTCTAAAATCCTCTATCAAGATGAATGACCTATTCATGCTCTTCCCATGGAAGATGATTACAAAGGCTTGTAGCTCATGCAGAATTAGGGATATTACAAGAATGAGAAGCTAGGACAGAATGACAATGGTTTACTAGAACCCATCATTCTTGAGAAATGAATAAAGAGTCTTCGCTTAGGTTGCACTACTAGCAAGATCACACTTATTGGCAAAGGTATTTCCGCTAAAAGAGATAAGGCTTCCTCTTGGTCACCTACATCACATGATACAACCTTAGATGACTTCCACCTTGATGTTGCTAACCTATTTGAGAATAACACCCTCTTTATGATATCCATAACATCCTTTGTCTCAAGCAACCAACCAACTAAAATAAGCCTAGTATACTCACAACTCATTGACATGGACCAACAAGGACTGCCGATTCTAGATTTATTTGAAAATGATGAAGCAATCTCATAATTCATGGGACTCCATGACAACTTATCATGGGAAGATCACAAAGCAGGCTTCGACATAGAGATTGATATAGGGGTATACTATGGGGAGACGATTGAATGCTTCAGTCCCAAAATAAATGAAATGCAACTAACATGCAGATCCTTAAGTGAAAACCACCTAGTGGCACTCTCTGGTCCTAAAATAGTAAAAACAAAGGACACATCCGATGGTGAAAACCTCTTTGAGGTGCCCAAGGATGAGGGATTCAATCTCCCCCTTAGTGCAATGCATCCAAAGAAGTTAGCAGTACTAACAGAAAAGGCCACTCCAATCAATGTGGGAATAGAGGAAGCACCTAAGATCACTTTTTATGCTGAATCATTGATGGATGAATAACAAAAGAACCTAGCAACATTTCTCAAAGACCGTAAAACAAACTTTGCATGGTCATACATAGATATGTCAGGCCTTGATCCTGAAGTGATTGTGCATCACTTAGAAGTGTATCCTCAAGCCAAACCAGTTAAGAAAAAATTAAGGAAGATGCATCCCCAGATTGCACTTTTGGTTAAATTATAACTACAAAAGCTTCTTGACGTTGGATTCATCCAACCGATAGATTATCCTGAGTGGGTTACAAACCTGGTACCAATCTCAAAACCCACTATGGGCATTAGAATCTTTATTGACTTTAGAGATTTGAACAAGGCATGTCTGAAGGATGATTTCCCTCTTCCCATCATCGATCTCATTGTGTACTTAACAAATGGGCATTAAATTTTATCACTCATGGATGGTTTTTTAGGCTACAATCAAATCATAATCACCAAGGAGGATCACCATAAAACTGCGTTCACTTGTCCATGGGGAACCTATTGCTGGAATGTGATGTCATCCAGGTTAAAAAATGCAGGTGCAACCTATCAAAGAGAAATGACCCTCATCTTTCATGACATGATCCACAAAATAGTTGAATATTATGTCAACGATATTTTGGAAAAATCAAAGAAGATAAGTGAGCACATATAAGACTTAGGACCTGTCTTTGATAGGATGAAGAATACAAGGTACGATTAAATCCAAAAAAAGTGTGTATTTGGGGTCACATCAAGGAAACTTCTTGGCTTCATTGTTTCACAAAGAGGGATAGAAATTGATCCAACAAAGGTAAAATCCATCCTAGACATGGAACCATCACAAATATTAAAGTAATTGAGAGGATTACAAGTCAAATTACAGTCCATTAGAAGGGTCATAGCCCAATTATTAGATAAAACTCACCCCTTTTCACATCTTCTTCATAAAGGGGTAACCTACAAGTAGGATGACAAGTGTGATAAAGCTTTCCAACAGATCAAAGATTATTTACTAACACCTCTAGTTCTCACGCCACCAATACCAAACAAGCCACTGATCCTACATATCTCAACAACACCAGCAGCACTAGGAGCTCTTTTAGCACAACATGATGAAAACGGAAAGGAAAGAGCCATCTACTATATCAGCAAAACCTTGGTGGGCTATCAGATGAACTATTCACCCATTGAGAAGGCATGCCTAGCAGTATTTTTTGCTTCATAAAATTTCAGGCACTACATGTTGTCACATCAAATCAAGCTCATTGCAAAGATTGATCCACTCAAATATTTGTTATCCAAAGCAACCCTCCAGGATGAATGGTTAAATGGGTGATGATCTTGACAGAATTTGACATAGAGTATGTGGAGTGCAAAGCAATCAAAGGACAAGTGATCATAGACCAACTAGCAGATTCACCTATCTATGTTGAGACCCTTTGATATCTGAGTTTCCTAATGAATCAGTGTTCCTTATCAATCTCACAGCTCATTGGAAGATGTACTTTGATGGATCATTCACCCAACATGGATCAGGAGTAGGAATTCTTTTCATCACTCCCCAAGGTGATTATATCCCAAAATCATACAAGCTATCATTTCCCTGTACTAACAACATTCTTGAGTATGAAGCCTTGATCACAAGTCTAAGGATAGCCGTTCAATGGCAGATCCAAGAGATGAAAGTCTATGGAGACTCACAACTAGTTATCAACCAACTCAATGATGATTTTCAAACTAAAGATGACAAGCTCACTCATTACAAGAAGATGGTGGAGAATCTCAAGGATATCTTCATAGACATAACTTTTGAGCAGATTCCTCGCATGAACAATAGAGCAGCAGACGCCATGGCAACAATCAAATCACTACTCGACATGTCGAACAACATCCACAAATGTGAATTCTTGGTAGAACAACTTCTCATACCAACTTTTTAAATTCCTAAATCTGAATTTACATGTGTCATTGTTGGTCCTAGATCCCTGTGGTACAATGAAATCTTTACTTACCTTAATAGAGGAACCTTCCCATCTGATATCACCTCGAACCTTAAAAATACCTTTGTTAAAAAGGAATCCCAATTCATGATCCTAGGTGATACCCTTTACCATTGAAGCATCGAAGGGACATTACTATGATGTCTTAACCAAGAGGAAGCCTTCACTACTTTAACATAAGTACATGATGGCATATGTGGGTCCCATTCTAGCGGTATGACATTAGCTAAGAAACTGTTGAGGATAGGGTACTATTGGCCAACCATGGAAAATGAAGCTTATCAATATGTGCATAAATGCATTCAATGTCAACAACATGGGGATCTGATTCATGCTCTAGCTCAAGAATTGCATCCAATGATCACACCATGGCCTTTTTCACAGTGGGGACTTGAACTCATAGGAAAAATCACTCCAACCTCATCCAACGACCACAAGTTTATCATAACCGCCACTAAATACTTTACTAAGTGGGTTGAAACCATTCCTATGACCTACATAATGGGGAAATAGATTACCAAATTTATCCTAAATTATCTAATTTTCCATTATGGTGTTCCACAAACCCTCATCTTAGATAATGGAACCCCTTTTAAAAATCAGGATGTTAAAGAGTTGTGCCAAAAATTCAATATCCAACATCGATTCTCTACCCCATACTATCCCCAAGGAAATGGTCAAGCTAAGGCTACAAAAAAAATATCTTGAAAATCCTAAAGAAAATAATGAATGAAGCTAGTCATGATTGGCATCTGCAACTAAATCCTGCTATTTGGGCTTATCGAACCACTATCTGCACGCCTACAGGTGCATACCCTTTCTCTCTAGTTTATGGATTAGAAGCCATCTTTCCTATTGAGGTTGAGCTCCCATCATTGCAAGTATCACTGTAGAACCTAATAATTGAGGAAGAATACAGAGTGTCTTGACTAAATGAACTAGAATTCCTGGATGAACGTCGTCTTGACGCCCTTAATCATTTGTAGTTATATCAAAATCAACTGAAATGGAGTATAACAAGAGAATCAAAAGTTGGTCATTCCAAATCGGAGATCTAGTCTTAAAGCAGAATTAGAAGAACCTTCCAGATCATGATAGCAAAGGAAAGTTTGAGCCTAACTAGTTAGATTTCTTTGTCATCATAGCAAGCTACAGATCAAGAGCATACCAGCTGTCAACCCTTGAAGGTGAACCCTTGCAAGAACCAACTAACAGCTTGCATCTCAAAAGGTTTTATGCCTAATCCTAAAGGGTGTAAATCAAAAAATACAAAAAAAATAAAAAAAATGATCAAAAATCCAAAAAAAATGGAAAAATGATTGAAAAAAGTAAAGAAAAAAATTGTCCTCTAGTGAAAACCACTACGATGGCGCTTTGGGCAAGTACCTCGATGAAAACCTATCAAACAGGAATCTTGCATAAATAAAGCATCTCCATCTATTCTTTGGCTCTTTTTTCTTATCATTCTTTGCATCGCCATTTATCCATCATTCATGTCCTTATCGTGGCTTGGAACTATGAGGTATCATGAACCCTTTAGCACTACTTGGCATATTCCAAAGATCATTTTACCCCGCCTTTATCAAAGTAGTCTAACATGTCACACTGGGGTCATTTTGTTATGAATCATATCGAGTTCTTGTATATCTTGAGGTCATATCTTATCTTGAAAACACTAAAAACATTCATAAAATCTTATCAGAAAACACTAAAAACATTCATAAAATATTATCTCGAAAACACCAAAAATATTCATAAAATCTTATCTCTGAAAATTCAAAAACATTTGCAAAATCCTATACAACTAAAATCCCAAAAACATTTAGAAATTTGTAAAGGAAAAATCCAAAACATCCAGAAAACATCAAAAACCCTAAAAAGGTCAAACATAAAAAATCCAAAAAATAGAGTCCTCCTGTTGAACTACGGGTCTCTCAGCTTGGACGTAGGCAAGGCCATCATTGATGTGCCCCCGAGACACCCTCGGTCAATCCTTTAGGAGTTTTTCGTAATAAACTACTGCCTTTCATCTGTTCATATCTTTATCTTGTAAATAGGTTGAGTTAGTCGAACTACATGGTCTCTGCATGTATAACATAGGCAAGGCTTATGTTTGATTAGCCCCCAAGGCCACTAGGATACGTCTTTAGGTTAGGTTCTTGGTTGAAACTAGAAAATTCTTAGAAAACCCCTAAACATTCAAATATTCAAAAATCCCTAAAACATCCAAATATTCTCAAAAACGTAAAAACATTTAAAAATTGAAAACCCAAAAACAATAGAAAACATTCAAAAGACCTAAAAAGCCTCAAATATCTTAGAAAACCCTAAATAGCCTTAGAAAATTGAAAATCATAAACATCCATATAAGCATTCAAATAGACCAAAAACAACCTCAAAACATTTTCAAAACACCAAAAACATTGAAATATCCCAAAAAATACAAAACCCATCTATCCCATTTTGCTTACACCCGCAATAAACCTTCATCCATAATAAATCGATCGTCACCTTCAACCTTTTGTGAAACAAGTAGAAAGAAAGTGTAGCAAGTTATAAAGTGCAAACCTAAAAGTCAAAATCTAACGTCTAAATCATAGGTAAATGTGTCAGTGAAGTTTATAGCAATGGCTCATCTTAGCATCATCATCCTAACATCAAACAACCCTTTGATCAACATGTCCTAAGATGTATCCTTCCTGCGATAGACATCAATATCAGATATCACTTTAAGCTAAACTTAAACTAGGCAAGAGCTATAGATAACACTGATTGTTTGTCTTTGATCTTTTCTTATGATTTATCTTAATGACCAATTCCAAGGACCTCTCGATCATCTCTATCTAAAATGATTTAGAGAGAAAGGAATGGGGCATCGATCATTATCTTTCGTTTGTTGTGCTTGTGGATACTCTTGTAAAATAATCTTGGTGAATACTTGCTTAGTTGTGTGTAAGAAGTTCGTTTAGGGTATGTTGTTGAATATTGCATATACTTTGGTCCAATATATTTTAAACTTCTAACTTACATTCCAATGATGTTTTGTACTGTCGGGTCTTGGGGCAAAAAACTATCCTAATTGTTTGTCGATAAAGAATCTATTGCTCGATACAGCGTAATCACCAGTTGCTCAAATACTGTAGATGCATCTTGCTCTATGTATTTATATCGAAGCAATAAGGGCGGTGAAGAATCTTAATCCCAAGGTCTTTGGGGCATCTCACTTCATCTTGCATTTCATCCTACATCTTGCATTATCTCATCACCATCCCTAATAAAGTCTCGATGGATTAAGGACTTGTTGGATCTTTTGAAGTAGTCATCGTAATCAACAGTCATTCATTCTTTATTCTTCTACTCTTTGTGCTAACCTGGTCTCATGATAATCAACAAAAACATCATCAATGCATCCACCCTGCATCCACAAACCATCATCATACATGCATCTCATAATCACATCATCCATCTCATAATCATTGTACATCATACATTCCGCATAATCATTTGAGTTGTGATGAATAATAGAGATTTTTTATTTTAAGCATCTTAAATTGTTGCATATCATAAGCATTTGCATCCATGCATCCACATGCATACATCGTCATCATAAAACATGCATAGAAAATATAAATAAACACATATACATCATTTACATAATAACATATGCATATCATAATCATCCATCCATATCATATTGTGAAAATATAATGAAAAAGAACTTAACATTCCATCCATCCATATCATGTTCATTGCATATCACATAGGAATAAATACAATGCATCCATACATGAAATAAAGTGAACACATCACATCATAAATCATTTGTATATGTATCATATATATATCAAAAAATGAATGTCATGCCAGAAAAAAATCTAGATCAGTGTATGAACATCGATCAAAAGTACAATATCCATGAGGCTATCAAAAAGAAACCCATGAATGTATATCTATGATAAAGAATGGGGAAAAAATAAAAGACGTGTTTGTACATCAAAAAGCTAACCCTGATGGCTACTACCCTCTCCATCCTGCCTCTCAGGTTGATCCTCTGCTCATGGCCATACATCACTACACTGTGAAAAATCCAGTTGTCTTAATGCCACAAGTACATCACGATGATAATGCTACCAGTAATATATAGCCTCTATAACTACCTCTCTATATAATCTGGATAACACTATCCAACCATGGGTGGCCACCATCATCACCTCAATCTGCTAGTGCCTAGCAACCTCCTAGTATCTCTCTCTTGTCATAGCTTGTACTTGTTGTAATGCCTGATCTCTCTCAGCTATGACCACAACCACCTATTGCAAGCCTTCTCTCGCTCAGCAGTAATAACCAACACCTATTCTCAGGCCTAATTCTGCTCACTAATCAATGTATTCACTTGATGCTATAGCTATTGTATCTATGCATCCCAAGCATCTGGTGGTGGTGGTGGTCCTGGCTAAGGAGGTACCTAAGGTTGTACATGTGGCTGCTAAGGAGGCTACTACTATATAATAGGTGGGGCCCCTAGAACCTACCCATCCTAGCCATCCTGGCCACCCTATCCCCTGTCTCTCCCTAGTCCTCTACCTCCTGGTCTCCCTCTAGGAGGAGCACCCGCTGGATCTTTCAATCATCAGGGAGGGACAAACCAAGAATCATATGCAGGTGTAGTCTGAGCTACCACCTGTCCCTAATCGTACGCCCAAGGCTGAACCACCAACTTTCTGAAGCTCTCTACTGTCTCGGGAGCTTGGATAGTCGGTCCCCATGTCGGAACCTCTCATGTCGATCTCACAAAAATGGCCCTATATGCATCATCAGGTCTATCCTGGACCTCTACAAACTGTCAGGCTACCCTTTCTGGTAGATATCTCTCAATAATGTGGTGCTCTTGACCCTGCATGTATCGGGTATGCCTAGCAAAGTATAACTGTTGAATATCATCGAACCATGGCAGCATCTATACCCATGGGTACCACCAGAAATTTATCATATCATCAATCACCCATCGCCAATACGGGAGCCCAATCTCTCTAGTGTGTCTCAGGGTAATGGTACCTTTATATCTAAGAATGACGGGATCATCCAGCTCCATGTCTTCCATTTGAACAATAGGTCAGAGCACGGAAATGTGCCCCCATGCCCAAATATTGAGCAAAGTCACCCCTGCACCAATGGCTCTCCCATCACAATAGACAAAATCATGCAAATCATGATACAAGGAGGCCATCATAACAGGCCCCCACACAAAAAGTGTCCTCCTATACAACATTTGATGCCACGCCAAGCCCTATCCTAGGCTAAATCCTCTGTTTCGTCTATTTGGGGCAACTAAACCTGAAATGATGGTTGTGATGATTAATTTGAAGGTCGGCACGTGACCTCTATATGACTCAAGGTTGATCTATGATGTAACCAAAGCAATCCGATCCATCTCCATGACCTCAAGACAAGCATCAAACCTGACATTAGTGTCATAAATCATATGGTCACTGTTAACAAATATTTAACTAGCTCCCTTCGGGTGTATTTTTCCTCTATGCACCGGCTCGTGCATCATAAGATCAGCTCAGCCTTTTATCTAAGGTTTTGCTCTGCCGCTCCACGTGTCTACTCTTCACAACTCTGAGTCTCGGCATTCCTTTCGCATCCCAGGAAACTCCGCTATGCTTCCACATGTTGCGGCTGCAAGATATTTTTGTCCATATTTTCTTGATGCCTCTTCAAGCTCCAAAAGGCTGCCATGAAGCCCTCATTCCTAAAAGGTTCTAGAAGGCCCCACGGTTGTTGTCTATAGTATACACTTGCTACGTGTCTGCCATTCACACATCTTTTAGCGCAGAGATGGAGTAGCAACTGCGGGCAGTGAAATGCTGCCACGCATCTCTGTTGCGCCCGGCTGACGATTGTTACCTCTGTTGTTAGTGAAGGCTTCATCCATTTGACACATGTAGCATTAACACAAGTCCTTAGCGGTGAGGGGAGAGAGGTCCATACGGGCAGCGAAAGGCTGCCACATGCCTAACCAGCGGATCTCATATTCGGGCGATGGACTAGATGAACCGAATAATGTTATTGTTTGTTGTGTGTCATAATCATTCACACAAAAGGGATGATACTTGTTTGATCAAGCATTTTCGGGACCACCGCCATCATTTGCAGAAGATGCACCTGTGCCTGGAATGACTGGATGCTTTGTTCCAGATCGATTATGTTTTAACAGCCTTGGGAATATTCTGATTCAGGCATCATTGTTGGGGATTGCGAAATATTTTATGTTATTGCTCTCTGAAGCGGTGGGAGGTTTTCCTGCTATATATACTTTCTCTGTTATGAGAAAAGGGGAGACTTTGGAGGAAAACGCTAGTTTTAGTAAAAGATTCGAGGCCTTTATTGTTGTTTTATTTTATTGTAAAAACTCTCAGACTGTGCCAATTGTTCGGCCTTTTTATTTTTCATGCTATTTGATCAAACTGTAAACTATTCTTTTTATTGTCTGGAAACTTCATTTAAGAACTTCTATATATGTTGAATACAATTTTGCTTACCTAGATCATGTCTAATGACTCTTCTTGGCAGTAGGAATGTATGCAATGATATTTTATGTCAATGAATGAATTGTCTATGCTATAACCTTGAGTCTCTGATGTTCTGGAACACTACAACACCATTCAAGCCCTTAGATCTATGATTTATCATTCCTATCATTAAGTCTTGGCGCATCGCCTTAGGTTAGACTTGATTTTATTATATCTGCTTCCTTTTCCCTTTCCAAACCCCAATATAGAAGAAGTCGGCTTCTCTAAAAATTTGGAGGTTACTCAGTTTAGCACAAAAGGTTCTCCTTAAACTAAGTTTCCCATAAGGCACTGTTACCTCATCAAATTTTGGCATCAACAGTTTGTTCCTTTTTCTAGCACGCTCAGTGGGACCGAGCTTAAATTAAATTGTGTTTTAGAAGGGTTATGAGCCATCAGCCTATAACTAGATCTCAAACCACAGGTAACCCCAGTTTACTAGTACCTCCCCTAGGGACAGTCCAAGTCACAAATCATCTGGTAACCGTTCCATTCCTGCCGCCCGTTCCTCTCACCATGTTGTCAGCCACCAACAAAAACTACATGGCATGGGATGCCAGAAGTCCCCTAGTAGCCCCAGTAGCACCCGCTGTCTGGGGCGCTATCCCGGTTTTAGCCATGAAAGCTATACTAAATTTTACCAAAGACAGCTCAAGAACACTAGCAGAACATTTGTAGGATGTGGCAGATGTATGTCTGGTACACGAGATTATAGTACAGAATGTAGCCCTAAGGCTTCTCACTACATCTTTTAAAGGCAAGGCACTGGATTGGTACCGAACACCGACACCTAATTCAATTCGCACATGGGATGAACTCGGAGATTCATTCTATGAGAGGTTCTCAAATTACGGAGATCGTTCTTCATTGTATTATCAACTATCTGTCATAAAACGAGCCCCCTAGGAGGCTCTGACGGATTTTAATGCCCGATTTCACGCAAATTGGCAGAGGATTCCTGTTACCATATGCCCGACTCCTGAGTTGGCATTTATATTTTATCTAAAGTCCATCAATTCTGACATTTTCGTGATGATCAAGTCTTTGGGAGGAGCTACTCTACCAGATGCTTATGGTATCGCTATCAAAGCCGAGAATCATTTAATAGATTGCGGAAAATTGCCTCTTCGACCTATTATGCCAATATTTCTTGAAATATCGATCTCCGTGCAAGAGGTCGCGTCAACTAGTGCACCTGCAACTGCCCAGTCAATGTACACATATGCGGCAAGCCCACAAAATGTGGCCTCTACATCAGGTTCTTCCAAAGATGAAATGAGGGACCTCAAATAAATGTTGTGAACCATGGAAAATGATATAACCACTCTTAAGCGGAACCAATCAACACCTTTGAAGCCTGCATATCAAAACTATCAAGGCGGGCGGTCTTCTTATCAACAGAATCAATATCAGGGCGTGTCTCGCACTAATCCACCAGCCCTAACTGCAAACCAAATGGTGCCAGTGCCTACTCTACTAACGAGTGCATCACAAAACTCGAGTAGGGAATTAACCACGGGACAGAGCAACCTTATTAATGATATCAATTTGTGGTGCTTCCCTTGCAGCGATGTGCATATGCCGCGAAACTGTCCACGTGGCAACTTACAACAAAAGGTGGTGGAGCAACGTAGCCAAGGTGCGACAAAAAAACATGGAGGTTATATGTACGCCTCACCACAAATGGAGTGTGGTTCTTACCTCCCAAATACAAGGAATGTCTTTAGAACAAGAGTCCGATATTGCTCTTGATCACGCACTTTTCTCCTGGATGGAGGAAGAAGAAATGGTGTTTGCTAATGACGCGTTCATATCCAAAACACCCCAAGTGCAATCTGATTATAACACGTGCTCAAAGAGAAGATTCACTGGTGAGTCAGTTGTCCCCCATCCAGCCAGCCCGCAACTCAAGGGTGTTTTTGATCAGATTCCTAGTACTTCAACCATCCCGTCACCATGTCAACCACGAAAGGAAATTATTATAGCAAGAACCAAGGAGCAGAAACCTTCAATTTTTTCACCTTTTAATGTGGTAGAGAAATTGAAGAAATCATCTGCTAATGTGTCTCTATGGGACATTCTAGCTATCCCAGAACAAAACATGCTATTACAGAAGGCACTTCAAGAAGAGGTCAACCTAGCACCAACAGAGCCGTTTTCCAGTACAGAGGTTGTTTATCAAATACCGCCAGCTAAAGTCCTTACAAAAAATACAAAGGAATCCCCTAACGAGAACAGGAATAAGTTAAAACCTCAACCCTTCTTCTTGACTCTCATTATAGGAAAGAAGTTATTGCACAATGCTATGATTGATTCTGGTGCTAGTACCACCGTTATGCCTAAATAGATAGCCGAAGCTTTGGGACTCAGCTACGAACCTATGAAAAGAGGGTTAATGCAGCTTGATGGGAATAAAGTTGAGACCGTAGGTGTCATCAAAGCACTTCCTTTAACTCTATTCGCTTTCCCTAGTATCACGGTGCCGCAAGACACTATGGTCATAGATGTTCCTCCTATGTTTGGTCTTTGTCTATCCCAAAAATTTACTTCAAAGGTGGGCAGATACCTGTCCTTGGATTGGTCACATCTAATACTCAGGACTAAACACGGTGCAAAAATGAAGATAGAATCAAAGGCTTTACATTCTGAACATGTAGTGGATGAAACCTTGATCAATTTTGAAGTCGTGCATACCTCTATCACCAAGCAAGAAATGTATTGCGTTGAATTACTAGAGGAAGAGAGGGTGAGTGGAGATCGGAATGACAAAGAAGATGCTCTTTAGAGTGAACACATGGAAAATGATCCTTTCAGAAATTATCATGCTACAGGATTGGGCACCTATGTAATTTATGATGAAGACCAAGTGCTTTCGAAAGTCACCAAAGAGTCTGAAGGTAACCAAGCAAATGAGCTTTGGACACTATACTTTGATGGAGCAAGAAGCAATGTGGGTGTTGGAGCAGGGATATATCTAATATCCCCACAAAATAAAAAAATTGTTGAGGTCCTTCCACTTTCATTTCGCCTGTTCAAACAATGAGGTTGAATATGAAGGATTGGTTCAAGGTTTAACCCTTGCGGAACGAATGGGCACTAAGCAATTAATTGTGTTCAGAGATTCTGAACTAGTATTCAACCAAGTCCGAGGAATTTATGTGGCAAAGAATGTCCGCATGAGATCCTATTGGCACCGAGTCTGGGACCTGATTGATGGTTTTGAAGCTTTAAACATCAAGACTATTCCTTGAGGACAAAATAGCAATGCAGATCGCATGGCCGTGATTGGTGCTCAGTTTGATCATGTCTCTGACCTTCTTCATAATAAACATTCAGTACGAGTACTAGTCCGACCAGCGATCCCCAACAATGATCAGAGTTGGAAATTTTTTGAAAGCAATGAACACATCGCCTCGTTTATCCAGCACTCAGGGGAGTTCGTCGATCAACTTCAACCAAAGATTGTCGAAGCTTATGAAGGAAAAATTATGCAGCTCAAAACTAATAAAATTTCGAAAGGATTGGTTACTCTCGAAAAAAAAAATTGATTGTGATGATGCCCGAAATGATAAACAGAAGTTCGTAGCGGACAAAAGTGACTATGTGGACCTTCAAGTCTTTGATGGTAGGAATCTCCGAGTCAGGAAAAATGTCCCGCATCATGATAAAGAAAGACTCATCAGTTTATGTGAGAAATATGGAGTAGTGGCATGGTCCTATGATGATCTGGAGGGATATGATCCTGATATCATTCAGCACACTATTGAGCTAACAGGAAGGTGCAAAACCAGTCCAACAAAAATAGAGGCCAGTCAACCCTAAAATTGAAGCGCTTTTGGCACCAGAGCTAACTAAGCTCATTGAGTCATGCATTGTCTTCTCAATCAAGCATAGTACTTGGGTATCGAATCTAGTCCCAGTCTGAAAGAAGAATGGAGATATACATTTGTGTGTGGACTTCTGAGACCTAAACAGAGCATCTCTAAAAGACCACTATCCGCTGCCTTCTATGGAGTCAATATTACAAATGGTTGCAGGATCTGAAATGTTTTATCTGTTGGACGGTTTCTCCGGCTACAATCATATCCGAGTTAAAGAAGAGGATCAACACAAGACTACGTTCACCACAAAATGGGGAACATTTTCATATGCTAAAATTCCTTTTGGTTTATCCAATGCAGGGGCGACATTCTAGCGGGCGATGGACATCGCATTCAGTGAACTAATCAATAAGTTTATTCTAATTTATTTGGATGATATTACTGTGTTCTCTAAATCTAGGGATGATCATTTTGATCATTTAGAATTAGTTTTTCAAAATTTCCAGGAGTTCGTGGTTTCCCTAAATCTGAAGAAATGCGTATTCGGAGTATCGCAAGGCAAGCTGTTGGGACATGTGGTGTCTAAAAAAGGAGTTTCAATTGACCCTGAATGAGTAAAGGCTATCAAAGAACTT
The DNA here is from genome assembly GCA_007258455.2 of Sequoia sempervirens. Lineage (NCBI taxonomy): Eukaryota > Viridiplantae > Streptophyta > Pinopsida > Cupressales > Cupressaceae > Sequoia > Sequoia sempervirens. The sequence goes on from VDFB02008150.1 coordinate 16,033, forward strand.
CCCCTTCTGGTAAATAAGAAAGTTGTTCAGTATTTCTTGGGAAAAGTAAATTTTGTCAGCAAGTTTATTTATGATTTCTTGGGAATAATTAGGCTGATCACCCTGATGCTGAAAAAGGATCAAATATTCAAGTGGACGACTGAAGCTCGGGAAGCTTTTGAAAAGGTCAAGGAAGCTATTTCCACAGCTCTGGTGTTGGTTAATCTAGATCAATCCAAGGATTATATAATGTATGCATTCAGTAGCAAGTCCAGTATTGCTACTGTCCTAACCCAAAAAGATGACGAAGAAAAGGGGGAACATCCAGTAGCGTTCTACTCCCGGACCCTAAAAGAATATGAGGCAAATTATAATTTCATCGAAAGGCAGGCCTTTGCATTATTGAAGGGACTTAAAAAGTTCCGCCATCTAATTTCCTGCAACAAGGTGCTAGTGTATGTCGCACATCCTAGTGTGCGTGAATATATCATGGAAGGGGATATCACAGAAAAAGGGCTAATTAGATCACCAAGATCCTTGAATATGACATTGAATTCAAGCCTACTAAAACTATTAAAGGAAGAGGATTATATGAATACATGGCACAGAACGAGGAGGTACCTGTCGCAGAGGAGCAACCGGAGCTCGTCTTGATAAATGAACTAGATCAGAAGGTTGTTGGCTGACTGATAGAATAAGGTACATGCAAACCAGAAAGTATCCGCCAGGTCTCTTATCCCAAAAAAGGAGATATTACCGGCTGCAAAATTATAGATATACGCTAGTAGAGGGAGCCATTTTCAAAAGGAATTTCAATGGTGTTCTCCTACGATGCGTCACTTCGGAGCAAGCAAAGAGGATCCTCTACACGTTCCACAATAGCACTGTGGGTGGACATTTCTCTGCTAAGACCACCACCATTAAAATCATGTGTGTTGGCTATTATTGGCCTACACTTTTTAATGACTCCCACTCTTTCGTAAACTCTTGCAAAAATTCCCAGTTCTTTACTAACAAAAAGAAGAATTATGCATTGCCCCTCAAACTCGTAGTGACAGACAAACCATTTGCACAATGGGGCCTGGACTTCATCAGAATGATTAACTCGGCTTCCAATACTAGACACAAGTGGATTCTGATTGCCACGGATTACTTCACAATATGGACAGAGGTTGTTCCGCTTAAAAGCGCAACAGAAACAGAGATTGTAGATTTCCTCGAGGAACTGGTGACAAGGTTCATCCCTCCGAAGACTATCATTTCAAATAATTCCAGAGCTTTCCTAGGCACAAAGGTGTATCACTTTGCATTAACGAATGGCATATTCCTCAAACATCATCAAATTATTACCCACAAGGAAACAGCCTAGTAGAGTTAGCAAATAAGAGCCTAGTCTAGCTCCTTAAAAGGATTGGTTCGGAACACCAGAGGGAATGGCATAAAAACCTCTAAGTAGCACTCTGGGAAAACTGTATAACTCCTAAGCAAGTCCTTAATACTTTTCCTTATGAGTTGGTATACGGGAAAGAGGTGTTGTTACCTATATCCATGGAGATTCTGACACTCCAATTGTTGAAATCTCTCGAGATAGAACAAAATGGCGCCATGGAGGTCCGGCTTGCCGAACTAGTAGAAGTACAGGAAAAAAGAGAGAATTCCCTAATAGCCATGACAAACCGTCAACAAGTGGTCAAGCGATGGTTTGACAAGAAGGCTTCTGACCAAGGTCTAAAATACAGAGACTTAGTGTTAAAGTATGATAAAATGGTTGCTAAGTCAGGTCAGCATGGTAAATTTGACAGTCTATGGGAGGGACCCTTTAAAATCATTCGGTGCAAAGAACATAACGCTTTTGAGCTAGAAAATATGGAACAGGAACCCTTAGGAATCCCGGTCAATGGGATTCATCTCAAGTTGTTCCATTAGGTACTGAGCTCTACTTTTGTACATATGTGAATATGCTTTCTCTTATTTTCCTTTCTTTGGCTGGTCTTTTTCGAAATTAGTTTGTGCTTCTGTGGAATTAACCCATTATTACGAAGGATGGAATACCAGGATTGCTTTACACAAAACACACCCATGTGTGGAGAAATAACACATACGCTATAAAGAGCCCATAAAACTGAAATACAGGATGAAGGAAAAAGCATGGATTTTCTTTAAAAAGATATATATCTATTTATATATATTCTTTACATTGCAAAAATGGTTGGGAAGCCATAATCCAAAATTTACAAGTATTCGAGCTATTATATATGCAATATGATAGCTTTTTTCTAGGCTTATATACGAACTATTAGGCAGGTAGTCTGAGCAGCAGCGGGAAATAGAGTAAATAGGGAGACATTTTTTGGGAGCAGTAAGGGGTTTTCATCCAATGGCATGAGAGGCAGCAATTGACGCATCAATATCAGTGTCCACCTCTTCCTCGTTAGCGGGTTCTTCAGCAGCACTGGCAGCATCATTCGGCACAACCGCCATTGGCAGGGGAAATACCAGGTTCCTAAAATCAGTATACCAATCTAGGTCATAGAAGGGTATTACGTTGTAGCTGTGGAACAGGAAATGTAAGGCCTGGGTAACCCTCTATTGATGCTTGTCACGTGTCTAAAGGCAGAATCTGCTGAGAAACGACAGCCAAATGACTACAGCTTCTTCCTCGATAAAGTGACGGAGGTCGCTGGCTGACGACAAACCTACTCCATAGGCGACATGAGCAACAACCTCACCAAGGCCATTCAAGTACTTTTTGGGAAACATTTCTTTAACAAGTTTCAGGATAAGAGGCCAGGGGACGTTGATGTCTAGCATGGACGCCTCAAAGTGAGAACATATATCAGTGTTCACCTGATACTTGTCCTCATACTCTATGTAGTCTTTACCCAGAACCCACTTTATGGCTATCAGGACCAAGGAATGCTTATTCTTGGTCATTTGTTTTAGCCTCCTAGTAGAAACCTCCCCTAGAAATGTCGTTTGTGACTTATATGAGGTTAAACGAACTGGAGTGTCCATGCTTTTGACACTATTCCTATGCTTTTGAGTCAATGCTAAAATTTACCTAATACCTAATCTATGAGAAGACTTGCTTAAAACTCTGCTACCAACCTATCACTACTCAAATGCTAAGTATGATTTCTTCACTACTTACTGGCCTATTTATAGAAAAAATGACAAAACACATGTTAATCTATTTTGAGAAAATGTGATAATAGCTAGTTGCCAACTTGAAAGGTGTGCCTGCATTTGCTCACATTTCTGGGCCAATTGCATCTGCGAGGGTACGACTCAATGCATGCTAGATTAATAAGAGCTAATTAATTAGTTTTAAAAAGGTGGTGCTCATTAACAGTAAGACGTATGGCCGTAGGCTATTGTGTCATCTCACAAGCATTTCCCAGAGCCCAACACAATATCCATATCTTTTCAGGTCGTGATTGTTTGCTTTGGCGTAATCATTTTGATTGAGATATTAATTACCAGCTCATACTAACGCAAGGTTAGAAAGCAAATTTTTGGCTCAAGTTCCAAGGGAATCACAGCTTATCACACGGTTTCCAAATGCAATAGTAAACTCCTGCCACGTCAAAATGGCAAGCAGTTCATTTTGCACGAATTGCAAAATTAACGGTACATGCCGAATTAAATGCAAAAGGCATGCTTCGTCTACCACCTTGAGGAAAGATTGTCAAATATTGCATGAAAAGGCTTAATATTTCAAAGTATTTTCACAAACGCCAAAGCTAGAGGTGCAGCATTGTTCTTCTTTTGTGTAGCTAGAGCTAAGGAAAATTGCAGAGCCAAGAACTTGCAGAGGTCTTCACCCAAAGAAAAATGTCGGAGACTTCATCTCAGCCAATGCAGGAAGAAATTAGCTAGGAGCCGTTTACAGCTATACATTCTTCAGAGGATGTATATTTCTATGAGGATGTGGTGTATGCTACACCTGGTATACCTAGCAGAACAAAGAGGGCCTATACAGAAGAGCTGAAAAGGCCCAAAGATTGCAGAAACAAGAAAAGGGTTGAAGAAAAATGAGATAATATATATGATCCATAGCTTGCGTAGAACCCTAAGTCCTTAAGAGAAGCAGCTTGTGCAAGGTTGACAGCGCCTAAGGCAGACAAACCTACAGAAAATAAAATTTGGTATAGTGGTCTCCCTCAATACATGGTCCCACTGGTGCACTACTGCCCAAAGATTGTTGGCGCTACCATCTAGCGGTATAACCCTAACACCCACTACATCGAGGGCCAAAACTTAAGGGTTCACATCACCCCACAGGAAATCTGGCATATGCTATGCATCCCAGACCCAAGTAAGAGAAAAGAGAACATTGAGTCCTTCTACCCTGGCAAAGGAGAGAAAACATGGAGGGCGATGAAAAAGAACTCAGAGTTCTTGTTGGAGGAGACTGGTAGGAAAGGCATCCCAGCCACTAAACTACCAAGTATTCTGTTGTTGCGTGGCTCGTTACATGAGGATCTACTGGATGCCATGTCCATGCTAGCTTTTGTGTGCGGCTGAGACTTCGATGAGAGAGTGGAAGCTTTTCAACTGGGACCGGCCTTCCAATTTTGTAAGCAGCACGATACCTTTTGGTATGATTTTGTTGAGTTTATGGTAGAGGAGATGATTCAGCAAATAAAGAATTACCCAACGGAGGGAAAATTTAGGTTTCTTTCTTTCCTAGTCCACATGTTTCTACATCAGAACCCTAATTTCTTTGCCCAATATTTTCCATTAGCAATTTTTGATGAGTAGGGTAAGAGGAGGCCAGTGTCCACGTGGACGCCTTTTCTCTCCGCATCATATGATTATTATGCATTTTTAGACTATTTCATAGCTTCGGTCTTGCATTATTTAATTGGAAAGGGTGACATAATTAGGCTTGATAAGGAGCAGATCGGATATATGTAGAGTTTCACTCTCACCTATGATTGGTTCTTAGGCAAGGATTTCATAATTCTCTGAATGCGAGGTTTTACTAGTAAACATTTCCTGCTCTCACTATGTGTCATAGATAGGGTGCTCACACTGGAAATGTTTCGGCAGGTGTGTATCATTGATTTTACCTTTTGTAGCAGCAAAAGTGTCAAGAAGAAGGGATTCTTCTTTTGTCCGAAGAATTTCAAGTCGGTAACTCTGATAAAGAAAAAACCAGACCAATTGTTGGAGGATAAGCTGGCTTATCTAGGGTTGGTGTTGGTAAATGATAAGTGGGAATACAACCCTTTCGACAACTTGTCAGAGCCACACATGAGAGTTACCCATGTTCCCCGACCTTACTGGGAGAAGCAGCGTAACCCATAGGCAAACAAAGATGAAAATTTTGTTAAATTGGCATGTATTCCTACGCAAGATACTAGAGGGCCATGGCACAAGTTCTACTTTGATGTGGCGGTGGCCTAGAATAATGTCCTCATGAAACATGGCATGTACAATAGGTTGAAGAAGGATGAAAAATGGACTGAGGAAAAATTAAAGGCTTTCTGGAAGTATCGCCAAGAAATAGCACAATTGGATGCTCCTTACAACAATTTGAAAGATGACCAATAATTTGAAAGATGGTGGAAGGAGGGCCACCCCAGCTCGAGCTCTAGTATTAATAGGAGCGGAGACCCGGAGGAAGAGTCCGAAGAGCAGGAAGAGGAAGCAGCGACATCGGCTTCCTCTACGCCGAAGGAGAAAGTCCCCGGATAGCCCGTCTATGTGGCCACGAACATGCGCTTTAATATATCAAAGGGCTCATATACACTCACTTGGGCTGCTAAACCAACCAGGTTATCGTTGTAGCAAACGGCAATGATAGTTGAAGCTCTAGAGACCCCACCTGCGAAACGGCAGCGCACAGAGAGCATTATCGGAGAAGGTTCGCAAGAACCCACCAGAAGAAAAGTGCTTATAGCTAGCCAGGAGCCTGAGGCTGAGGAGGAGTCACTGACGATTTTGGAGCCACCATCGACCAGTCAACAAGTAAAATTCACTCCTTCCCTTGCTTCTCATTCCTTGGTATCTGCCCCTGCCTCACTGGTGATCCCCACCATGAGTGTTGGCCCTCTACCTTTCGCTTTTAATCCAACATATTCAAGAGGTTTCGCCCAATTTTTGCAAACCATTCCGCTTGTCTTTAATCCTCCAGGGACCCTTACACACGCTGTTACCGCTCAGGCTCTCCTCACCTCGCTTTCGGAAAACATACCCCCTGTGAGTGTCCCTTCTTTTTTTGCTATTACTGTAGATCCTCTTCCATCACAATAAGCTAATACCACACTGACAACTCCTCCACAATCCTAGCCTATGAGTCCTACGACTGATTCCCCAATTCAATCATTACAAATGACTAGCCCTGTTGTTGGGCCTCAAACCAAACTATGGAATGTGCCCCACTTCTCCCCGCAAACTATCACTCTCCATAAGAAACAAATGCCCACGCCTATGAAGGTTACTTATCCCTATGCCCTTCCTTCTGGTGCTCCTTTTGCAGGTGAGCTAGTTTCGTCACCAGCTGAATTTATAGCACAGATTGATTGCAAAATGGAGGCACGTGCAAGTAGAATGCGAAAGTGTAGGGCAAAAGATGACAACGCTTCTGCCGAGCCAAAAATATATACTCTTTATGATGAGGCCCGGTAAGAATTGAATTTTGCGACCATGTACCCAAGGGTAAGCAAGCCTCAAGGGGAAATGCACCCAGAAGATTATGAGATATATGCGGTAGGACTCAACATGAAGGTGGCCCGACCATAGGATAAGGTTGAAATCATGGAGGAAACGCAATGGGTAGTCACTTCTGACTTCCCCAAAACTGGCCACTAGCTAAAGAAGAAGGATGAGCAGCTTAAAGCGGCAAAGGAAAGGGTTAGTTTTTTGGAGAAAAAGAAAAAATCCCTTGAGGTGGATGTTGCCCATATGATGGAAAGGGCGCTGGCAGTAGAAGATGAGAGGAACAGACTTCAGGGCGAACTTGCGAAGACTCAAGCCATTGAACCTACCATGATAAAAGAGCTACGCTCTAAGAATCAGGAGGTGGAACAGAATCTGCAACTGAAGAATGAAGAACTAGAGCAGCTTCGCCTTGAATATAGTCAAGGAATGGCGCAGAGAAGTGAAGCGTTGAAGCACCAACAGGCTCAATATGAGCAGAAAATACAAGAAAAAGAGGTTGAATTTAAAGGCCTAAAAGCTCAACTAGAGGAAGAACTTCGAGAGACAAATTCTTCTCTAGACGAGCACTTAGCAAATCACTCCTAAGCCGAGGAAAATTGGAATAAAGAAATGAGCAGCTCTGCGGAACAGCTAGCGTCCGAGAAAAAGAAAATGGCAGAATTGGTTGAAGCCATTATTTCAAGAGACGTGGAGATTGTTTCTCTTAAAATTTCTCTCCTACCTCCCCCTACATAGCCAGATATCATTTTGTTGGTCACGAAATTGTACATCTCCCATTGGGAAAAAATTAAAGTCTTTTGCCTAACACTACAGCCTACCCTTTGATTCATCGCCAAGGCGTCAAAGTTGAGCCAGGAGGCCCATGATACGATTGAGCAGTTCCCACGGTTCATCTTGGAGAAGGTTCCTAAGGCAAAAAGATGTTCTCATCAAGCTATACTCGGTCTCTGATGAGAGTCTTGCCGGAGCGGGTATTGAAGATCAGGATGCTGCTGCTCAAACGGAAAATAAGTTCATCCATTGCCACTATGTCTTCTAGTGCACTAAAGCAGCCATGGCTATTCTGAGTAAGACACTGGATAGCATACGGAAAAGTTTCTTTGAGTTAAACATGATGGTTTTTTCGTCCCCGTTCCTTGAAGATGGCTCTATTGCCACGACCGAGCAGATTGCAGAAAAGATAGAAGAGAAGGAAGATGATCTGGAGGATTTCAGGGATTTCAGCGATCCTCCCACAGTGATCGACATTGAGGGAGTGATTCATCTGTTGGCTCAGCTTCTATTTCATTATGAAGCAGGAGTCAGTTTACCCAATGCGCTACCTTACAAGGAAACTATTGATCTAAGTGGAGCGCAGGAGAATTTGTGCAGCATGGTGAAGCCATCTGAGGATGAATGGTCACCTATGTAGGTGGCTCTTTCCAATCTCTGACTCCATTGTCCCAATGAAATGGAACTCTAGCCTATAAACCAAAGAATTTTTAGGTTCTCTGTTCCTTAGTCGAAACGCCCCTGATAGTCACCAAAATTTGTTAACAAATATTTAACTAGCTCCCTTTGGGTGTATTTTTCCTCTATGCGTCGGCTCATGCATCACAAGATCAGCTCGGGCTTTTATCTAAGGTTTTGCTTTGCCACTCCACATGTCTACTCTTCCAACTCCGAGTCTCGACATTCCTTTCGCATCCTAGGAAACTCCGCTATGCTTCCATGTGTTGCGGCTGCGGGATACTTTTGTCCATATTTTCTTGATGCCTCATCGGGCTCTGAAAGGCTGCCACGAAGCCCTCATTCCTAAAAGGTTCTGGTAGGCCGCACAGTTGTTGTCTATAGTAAATACTTGCTATGTGTCTGCCATTCACACATCTTTCAGCATGGAGATGGAGTAGCAATCGCGGGCAGCGAAATGCTGCCACGCGTCTCTGTTGCGCCCAGCTGACGATCGTTACCTCCGTTGTTAGTGAAGGCTTCACCCATTTGACACGTGTAGCATTAACGCAAGTCCTTAGTGGTGAGGGGAGAGAGGTTCATACGGGCAGCGAAAGGCTGCCACGTGCCTAACCAGTGGATCTCATATTCGGGTGATGGACCAAATGAACTGAATAATGCTATTGGTTACTGCGTGTCATAATCATTCACACAAAAGGGATGACACTTTTCTGATTGGGCCTTGCCAGGACCACCGACATCATTTGTAGAAGACGCACCTATGCCTAGAATGACTGGATGCTTTGTTCCATATCGATTATGTTGTAACAGCCTTGGGAATATTCTGATTCAGGCATCATTGTCGGGGATTGCGAAATGTTTTTTGTTACTGCTCTCCAAAGCGGTAGGAAGTTTTCCTACTATATATACTTTCCCTATTATGAGAAAAGGGGAGATTTTCAAGGAAAACGCTGGTTTTAGTAAAATACGCCAGGCCTTTATTGTTGTTTTATTTGATTGCAAAACCTCTAAGACTGTGCCAATTGTTTAACCTTTCTGTTTTTCATGCTATTTAATCAAACTATAAATTGTTCTTTTTATTGTCTGGACACTTCATTTAAGAACTTCTATATATGTTGAATATAAGTTTTCTTACCTAGATCATGTCTAATGACTCTTCTTGGTAGTAGGAATGTATGCAATGATATTTTATGTCAACGAATGAATTTTTTATGCTATAACATTGAGTCTTTGATGTTTTGGAACACTACAACACCATTCAGGCCCTTAGATCTATGGTTTATCATGCCTATCATTAAGTCTTGGTGCATCGCCTTAATTAGACTTCATTTTATTATATCTGCTTCATTTTCCCTTTCCAAACCCCAATATAGAAGAAGTCGGCTTCTCTAAAAATCTAGAGGTTACCCAGTTTAGTGCAAAAGGTCCCCCTTAAACTAAGTTTCCCATAAGGCACTGTTACCTAGTCAAATTTTGGTGTCAACAGTCACCATGTATGGGAAAACGAATAATCCACCATACATCCTCCAGAGTCACCGTCACCTCACTTGTTGGAAGGTGAAAAGACAAGGTCTCGCTATGCCATCTCTCGCACAGAGCAGTCATCATGGCAAGATGTGTCTGAATCGCAGATGCATATGTGACATACTAGAGGTTGATCTCTCCCAAGTGCTCCTAGCGCAACTCTAATAAATCATCTAATATCTCTAGCATGGTAGGCATGTGCTCACATGACATCAGTGATGGAAAGACCTCCTGCATCCATAAAGTGCACGGCATCAGGAAATCATCAAAATTTGACTCAATTTGAAATTTATAGCTCAAAAATCACAAAAGTGTCACTGTTTTCAATAGTTTCGAGATATTTAAATTTCAAATTGTGACGCCCAAAGCATTTAAAATCATAAATCAAAAAATGTGTCACCAAATAAGTTGGTCTCGTGATTTAACCTTTGGCATACCCTAACCCTAATTTCTAAATCGAAAAGTGTGTCACCATATAAGCATGTGTCGCATTTTAAAATTAGAAACCCTAATTTTAAATCATGAATAGTGTTGCCATGTAAATATGTGTCACTATAATTCATTTGGGTGTCGCCGATTTCAATTTGGGCATCGCTATATAGCGATGTCGCCAAAGTTTAGACTTCAAAGCGTAATAAATGCATCGAAAAGTCAAATTTCAAATCAATTTTGAAGTTACATACTATAGACACTGAAAAATGTCCTAAACAATGTCATACACTCGAATTGGATTTATTAACATCATTTCCTCTTTATCCATCCTCTTTTCACTTAATTGATATAATTAGCCTAGCTAATTAATTAATTACATCATTTTTGTCTATTTTGCCTGATTAATTAAATTGGGTTAATTCCCATCTTTTCATACTAACAATTCATCTCATTAAATTAAATAAATCAAAATATTTAATTTAATCTCCTAAGTCATCTTATTTAATTAAATAACCCTAAGTCATTTAATTAAATATCATATAATTCCACCCCTCTCTTATTTATTAAATCATCTAATTTAATAAATGTCATCTAATTCCTCTAATGCCCTAATTGCATAAATTAAACCTTGTTTAATTAGCAATTAAACTAATTATTCCTCTAATCATAGAGAATATTCCCATGGAATATTCTTTATCCTTTTGCACAATTAAAAGTTTATTTTAATTTACAAATTAACCTTTTTCCTCATCCAAATGGAATATTCCCTCTCTTCCAATCAACTCACTTGGCTTCTTTAACAAGCTAAACCCAATTACCTGTTAAGCAAGTTACCTTTGACCTCTGTGAGTAGGTCAAAAGTGTGTTTGTTTAAGGTAAGTGTGAGCCTTGATTAATCTTTCATCTTGCATTCTCATCCGTTGATGGCAATCCATGATCCATGCCTTCCATATCCTCATCCTGAACCATTGATTGAGTTTTTTGATCTCAACCATCCATTCTTCATTTTCTCTCCTATAAATAGGTCACTATTTGGAGACAAATGGATCCATCTTTTATTGCAAACTTATGTTAAATTTTATCACATCCATACTCTTAATTTGCACACATCTAGCTTATTTTCCAGTTTCTTTTAGTTTCATAATAGCTTAGAGCTTTCATTAATGGCTTCCATGCATCCATCCTAGTTTGTAAATAAATTAGGGTTTTCATTTTTTAGCTCATTTTTAGCTTAGATTAGCTTAGCAATTTCATAATTAGATCATTTATAGCATAAAATCATGGTAACTTAGCTTGCATCATGTTCATTTTGTGCATAGTTTAGGTTTTTCATACACCAAACACCATGGTTTCATCGATTCTCTTCCATAGAATCAATTGAAACAAGCTCACTATCATAGGATTGGCAAAGGGTCATTGGTCCACATCAATGCGACACCAATTCCACAACAAGATAAATTTCAATAGATTAAAGTAGATGTTTTCTTTAAAGCTTTCATAAATTTAGCATGTTAAGTTTCTTGATAAAATGTTTACTTTCAATTTTGATTGATTGATCTTATTGAGAGTCAAATATTGGTGGCTCCATTATGCTTCGATTCATCATGGATCAAACATAATTCAGCCCATAATCGGTATTTCGCATCAACATTCTAGTGCTAGAATGAGGGAAAACTTATTATTTAACCATATTTTAGCTCGAAATCCATGCTTTTGTTGTTTTGTAGGTTCCAATGATGCTCAAAACACAAACAACAATGTTATTTCAATAGCATTGCCATATAGTGATTCCCAAGCAATTTGATACAGTGATGCATATTTAATTGGGTGACGTATATTTAAATTTGAAGTATCATGGATCGAAAACGGCGACGCTCATCTTCACCAGACCGACGCTTTTAAAGTTCAAATCATGACACACTCGTTTACAGCGGCGCCCATCCAAATAGTGACGCAATCATGCTCACTGGTTCTTCTGCAAAGTGACGCTCAAATTCACCAAAGCGACACCCAACTTTTGAATCGTGATGCCATCATGTGCAGTAATGCTCAACCAAGGTAAGAAACTTCACGTTTATTTTGCGACATGTGACTTAGTTTCTTTTGATTATATGATCACTAATCAATGTCTAACTGTGTTTTCATTGTTGGACTAATAGGGTTTTGCAGGTTTTAAGGCATGGAGCAAAATTGAAGACCTTCTCTTCTATCTAAACATTCTATAATTATAACTAGCGTTCAAAGCTTTAGGGTAATTATAACCCATTTCATGCTTTTTTACTTTCAGTTTTAGGCAATGCACTAGTTTTCCATTGGTTTTAAAATGAATGTTCAAAGTTGGCTAAAAATGAACCCTCACATCACATTTTTCAATTGGGCTTAAAGTTCAACAAGAAAAATTCATCTTTCAATTGGTGCTCTAAAAAGAACTCATCATTGCTTTGAGGCTTAAAATGAACTTGTGCTTTAATTGTCTTGTAATTGTCTTTGCAATTTGTGTCATGAGAATGTGTATGCACTTCTCTCACACCTCACAGTGATCTTGAGAATCAAAAGCATTTTAGTGACATTGGTTATCTAAAAAATTACCTTCATCTTTCAATTTGGGTTTAAAATTGAACCGTGCTAGTGTGAGAAAATGCATAGCGCGTGTTCTCTCTTTTTGCATGCGAACAAAGATGATCGAACTACAAATGTACTTACTCACTATTGTTCACCTTTAGAGGGCCTACCTTGGTGGGAAAAAATACTCACCCCAAGGGAACAACCCAAGTAGTAACAAGCATAAGTTAGGCTCTTCCAAACCTCTATATAAATTTTTGGTTGCAAGGAAAGTTTGCAATCAATAGGCATGATGCATGATAGCTCTCCCCTAGTATCTTTATGATGTGTAAAACCCTTGTTCTAAGGGTTGGGAGACCTCTTGAGGGAATTTATCATAGTGCCCTCTGAACTAGATGCCCTTATTATGAACCCTTGTGTAGAAGCCAAAAATCCCTAATATTTGTTGATATCAGGAGGTCAGACCTCCGAAGCCATCCCACATATTTGTGGTTCTTAGTAGAGATGAAAAGTTCATCATGGGAGATTCATGAGAACTTGAAGCTTGGATGACCTGTAGAAGTGAGTGTCGTGGAGGGGAGCCAGTGTGGTCAAGATTCCAATCATCCACTCTGAATAAGTGTAGCTGGACAAATCCAAGTGGGAATACAACAAATATAGCCATTTCCATCCTAGGGTTGTAATGCTTGTGAGTCAGTTTAACACTTTGCTTGATTTCAAAACAATCCAAAAACATTCACTATCCAAAATTTCAAACGCTTTGGCTTAAATATGGACTCCTTGAGTTAGCCTTGATATTACTACTTGTCCTAAGGATTTATCCTTAGCGATTTCTAAATATCTTGACATTAATCTCAAACCCATATTTACCAAAGACAACATAGGAAATTGTGGCTTTAATCTCATGATTTTCATGAAATGGACATTGTGAAAGTTATGATGTTTTTGACATAAACATCTAGCTTGAAAACATAATCAAAAGACAAGTGTTTGTGGTAAGATCAATTCATTTAAGCAAAGATAAATTGACAAATGAACCCCACATGACTATTTGGAGACCGATTGCTCCCGTTGAACAACCTAGTCTTCCAGGTGCTATAATTCAGCCAAACTTTGAATTCATAAATGGTGAACAAATAGATCTCATTAGCAGTTTAAGAAGCTTCACTTTTGAACACAAGGAAACAAATTCACAATGGAGAAACGCAGCAAACATTTTAGACGAAGATTAGGAACACGCTAATATTGAGGCTGGAAGGCCCCTATTACCACCACCCGTGTGGCAATAAATATCTCCCTTACTTCCATAGACTTAAACTATTTCGACATGATCTCACAAAAAATCAAAATTCCTAGGCCAAAGTCTACATGTCCTCATTTTGGACTTAGGTATCTCACTCCAAAATCCCTTAAGAAACACCTTCGAGCAATTCACAAAAACATAAACAAATTGGTAGCAAAATTTTATAGACACGCTTCAAGGTATAGTCTAGAATTATTTATGATCTTTTGGAGTCAAAATACTGGTCTCTTTCATGATACCCAACTCATTTAAATGATTCACCAAAAATCCAAACTTCGTAGAAGAAACTCTCTAAACCGCAATTTCAGACATAGGAATCATAAAATATGAGTATGGTCAAAAGTGGGCTTTAATATTTTACTGCAACTATTACACTTTTTTGAGAAACTTTTATGCCCGAGCTAGAAGAGCTAGAATAGGTTTGAACATTCCCCTCATTCCTCTTATTTTCTAGAACTTGAACATTTTAGGAGTCTAGCTTCATCCTCACTACCTTGATCTTATCAAAACAAAAGCTCACTTTACCAAATGATCTCATGCAAAGTAAATATCCCCAAACAAAAGTCAATCGGTCGTCACCATAAACTTAGACATTATAGTGTAAAAGAAATCAACAACCGCATTGAGGCACTCTATCTAAATAGAAACAAATTGTTGATAAACTTTATGAACACACTATAAGAAGAAATCCCAACCCATATATGTTATTCATGAGCCAAAACATTCAACTTTTTGAAGATCAACAAGTTTTCTAAAAATCATTGAGTCTTTAGGATTTGAACATTTTAGACGTCTAGCATCATTCTCACTACCATGGTTTTGTCAAAACAAAAGGTTCACTTTAGGTCAACATTGGGTCTAACATTTCATCCACTCCATCACATTTCATCCTTCACCTCATCTATCTTTGCAAAATTTCAAATACACCAACACTTTGGGACTTAAAACATCAAACCAATTTGCTACATTAGCTACTTTGTATGTGAAATGTATCCTTTTCCATGCACTTAGTTGAGATATTTATCACCTTTGAATTAGTTTATCTTGAAGGTCACAAGTCTACCCTAAAGATTTCTCAGTTCATTACCAGCCTTTATCCCAACATCACAACATCAAACTTAAGTCCAAAGTATTGTCCCAAAACGCTTTCAAAGATCACTTCCCACATCACCCATATTTTCATTCCACATTGTCATCATTGCTCCCAAAATACTTAGAGTGTCCCTTTTACCTAGGTTTGAGTCAACTAGAGAGTTCAAACATTACAAAACTCAACACAACTCTCCCATAGCTGACACCAAATTTATGGTAAAGACGAGATCACAACACAAGAGAATCATGGAAAAAGAAAAAGTTACATTTACCTCAAGTGATCCAAGTCATTTATAGTTTCATCCTAGAAGTCATGTTACACCATCACAACAACCATCATCTCCTTCGGGACCATACAAAATCGAAGACATCACCAACAACCCATTTGAGCTCACTAGGGAAGAACTTTAGAACATCAACTTTTTGAAAATGTAGCTCCTATCTCCCTGAAATTCGTAGCACAAATTTTCACACAGGATTTCACAACTCCATCACAAGGGCTAAGTCAAACTTACATACCTAGTCTTGCAACTAGCCTTGCTAAAGATTTTGGTCACACCTTACCATTCAAAAGTAATACACTTGTGGGTACTCTTGAAATGAATCCTCCACCTCCCACCTCCATTTGGAAACCTACCTTTGGTGCTCCTCCCATTCCTAAAGATTCAAAATAGTTACTTACTTCACTTGAAATTCACTATTTTACCACCACTTTTACATTTCAGGGAAACCCTTCTTCATCCACACCCATGAGTACCACAAGTGTGCCTACCATCATGCAGAGCAACATAGACCAAAAATATCAAAGAAACACACAAGGGCATACCATATCACATAATCAACCCTCAACACAACTAGGGACATCTTTATCCAACCCTCTGGTGGGTTCATCCATTCCATCTACCATTATCACATCATCTCCTTTCAATCCACCACAAAGCAATCCCTTAGTTATGAGTTCTATCAATCCTGGGAGTACCCTAGTCACCAATCCTTTGTTTACATCTTTTACACAAGGAAATCCTCCAAACATAGGACAAGGGAATATTCAATCAATGGACTCAAGGTCCTAGTGTGTCATTTCCATTGCAAAATTGAATGACATCATCTTTTCCAACAGCTCCCTTTTCTATACCCAATCAATCAGGACCTCAAACATACATTCCTCCACCTCATTCTTCCATATTGCAAGGAATGTTAAACCAAGGGAATCCTCCACCTTTCACTACCAATCCACTAATCACTCAAAACATCAATGTCCCTAATCCTTCACAAATATCTCAACAACCACCTGATCCCACATTGCAAGCACATGCCCTAGCTCTATAGCAAGCACAAAAAACTTGCCAATAAGCCATACAACAACAACAAGAAGCAACCTTAGCAGCTCAACTAGTATCCCTAGCACAACAACAACATCAAGCTTAGCAAGCAACATTAGCACAACAACAACAGCAAGCACAACAAGCAGCCTTAACACAATAGCAACAGCAACAATAGCAAGCGGCCATTTCCCAACAAGCTAAACAAGTAGCTTTAGCAACACAATAAGCAGCTTTATTAGCGTAACAATAATAATAGGCCCAACGACAAGCCTTAGTAGCACAACAATAGCAACAAGCTCAATAGAAAGCCTTAATAGCTCAATAGTACGCCCAACAATAGCAACAAGGATCCTATTTTCCTCATATGAACATCATCAATCCAAACGCATCAGGAGCATATTCATCACTTTCATAGAATCTCACACCTTCATACACCCCATATAACTCAGCTCTCATCCCACCATATGTTCCTCCACCCAATCCGCAAGATGATCTTGCATCACGATTAAAAGAACTCTCACAAGAAATGCAGGACCTTCGCATGGGTAAGACAAAGAAACCTCATACACAGTACTTGTGTCCTTACCCATTTGATTGAAACATAACAATGGTACCATTCCCTCCTAGTTTTGAAATCCCCAAATTTGACAAATACAGAGAGAAAGGAAGTCATGTTGATCATATCAAAGAATTCAAAGTCATGTGCATGGAAGTGGCTTACAATGATTCATGTCTAATGTTCCTCTTCCCTTGGAGTTTAACAGGTATTGCTATGGATTGGTTCTCTCGTTTGCCTCCTGGTATCAAAAATTTTCAAGAAATCACTGATAAATTCATCGATCACTTCTTCAATCTTTATATGGATGTTATTCTAGAAGAGTTGTATACTCTCAAAAAAAACCCAAGGGAAACCTTCACAAATTTCTTATAATGATGGAGACAAAGAGCTAGTAAAAGCAAGTGGCCTCTTCCTGATGAACAACAAGTGGGAATCATCATAGCCAACCTTGATTCGAATCTATCATTCCACTTGAAAATACAATGCATCACATCCTATGGAGAGCTTGTTCCAAGAGCCCTTAACATTGAAAGAGCCCTAATCTCATAAGGAAACACTCAAGCTTACAAAGACAACTATCCTTCAACCAGTTCAAATGTGAAATCGTGTGTATGGGCTAAGAACAAAAATGTAACAAATGACGGTGTAGTAGATGCTAAGGTCATACTAAGTTCTCCTATACCTAACAATAATCAAGTTTCTAACATCCAACCAACTATGCAACAAATGGTACCACCTCAGAATAATCAGATCAATAACACCAGCATGCAACCAAGGCAAATTGGTAATAGGAACAACTATCTCAAACACAAATACACACAGTTATCGAAACCCATTGAGACAATCATGATAAATTGGTAGAGTTGAATTTGATAACACTTCCTAACTTTGAACACTACCAAGAACCCCAAGAAAATCCATCTTGGTATAATGAACGTGATATCTATGACTTTCATAAAATCAAAGGACATAAAACAACAAATTGCATGAAACTCAAGAACATCATCCAAGATCTCATAGAGAACAATACCATATATGTTGAGGTACCAGTTGGAAACCAGGATCTCAAAATATACAAGACCCCCATGCCTGATCATAACAAAGCTAACAATAATGGAAAAGAGAAGGATTACACCAATGTTCAACATACCTATTCCAATGAAGTTGCTCCCTATGATAGCGTTATCACCATTGTCACCATCAAAGGAACTAGTACGGAATGTGGAGTCGCCACATGACGTGGAAAAATAACCGTTCAATGAGTTGTCCCAGTTCAATCTAGGACACAGCCTACTTTGCCTGCATCTAATCCTAGCAAGTATAATCTTATAGATCAGCTTAAACAAATCCCCGCTCAAATATCAATTTTGGAACTCTTGAAATTATCTCATGTGCATAGGGAAATACTAGAAAAAGCCTTGTTTGATTCATATGTTCTAGATAACACTAATACCAATCAGTTTCAAGCTATGGTAGGGCACATCACCAACCATCTTCTCACCTTCTCCAAACAAGATTTACCATCGCAACCATTCCATAACCGTTCTTTACACCTTGAGGTTTTCATTCATAAAAACAAGGTCAAAAGAGTATTGGTAGATGGAGGTGTTGGTCTAAACATTTGTACCCAACATTTGATCAAGCATTGAGGCTATTCAGAAGATACTATTAAGAAGACAAAGAGTACCACCATCAGAGCATATGATGACCAAGAACGGGTATCACAAGGAATCATAGCACTTCCAATCCAAGTTGGGCCTCTTATTGCAGAAACTACATTCCAAGTACTTGATCTTGATCTTCCCTATAACATATTACTTGGTCGACCTTGGATCCATGCTTTGAAAGTTGTAGCCTCAACCTATCATTAGTGTGTGAATTTTCCTTTTGAGGGCAGATAAATCACTATCCATGGAGATCCTAAACCTTTCTATTACTGTAAGAGCCTTGAGGCCAAGTTTTATAAGATCCCACAAATACTGAAAAATGATGAAGGACCTACACCATCAAGCTCATTTGTTGACCCATCATCTTTAGCCTCTACCACAGCATCACAAGTACCAATTGTGAAAAGTATACCCAATATCAAAGCAATAATCCAAGATGACGGTTGTGGAAGCTACAAAATATTGAAAGACGCCTTTATCTTAGGAGAGTTACCTATTTCTCCTCAAACTCATGGGAAACCAACATCTAGCACCAAAGAACTAGAAATAATCAAGATGGAAGCTTCTACCTTCACCAAATGGGGAGACCTAAATCAAGAAGACATCAATGAGCAAGATATCTCTAAACTCCTCTATCAAGATGAATGACCTATTCCTATTCTTCCCATGGAAGATGACAACAAACATCTACAGCTAATGTAGAGCATGGGGTATAACAAGAATGAGAAGCTAGGACAGAATGACAATGGTTTACTAGAACCCATCGTTCCAAAGAAATGACTAAAGAATATTGGCTTAGGTTGTACTACTAGCAAGGTCACACTTATTGGCAAAGGTATTACTGGTAAACGAGTTAAGGGTTCCTCTTGGTCACCTACATCATGTGATACTACCTTAGATGACTTTCCTCTTAATTTTGTTGACCTATTTTAGAACAACGGCCTCTTCATGATATCTATAGCATCCTTTATCTCAAACAACCAACCAATTGAAATACGCCTTGTATATACGCAACTCATTGACATGGACCAACAAGGACCACCAGTTCTAGATTTATTCAAAAAAAATGAAGCAATCTCAGAATTCATGGGACTCTGAGACAACTTATCATGGGTATATCACAAAGCAGGATTTGACATAGAGCTCGATATAGGGGCATACTATGGGGAGACAATTGAATCCTTCAATCGAAAAATAAATGAAATACAATTAACATGCAAATCCTTGAGTGAAAACCACCCAATGGCACTCTCTAATCCCAAAATAGTAAAAACAAAGGACGCATCTGATGGTGAAAACCTCCCTGAGGCACCCAAGGATGAGGGATTCATTCTCCCCCTTAGTGCAATGCATCCAGAGAAGTCAATAGTACTAGCAGAAATGGATACACCAATCAATGTGGGAACAAAGGAAGAACCTAAGATCACTTTCTATATTGAATCCTTGTTAGAAAAAGAACAAAAGAACCTTGCAGCATTCCTTAAAGAGAGAAGAGCTAACTTTGCATGGTCATCCATGGATATGTTAGGCCTTGATCCAGAAGTGGTTGTACATCACTTAGTAGTTTATCCCGATGCCAAACCAGTCAAGCAGAAATTAAGGAAGATGCACCCTCAGATAGCACTCTTGGTTAAATTGGAACTACAAAAGCTTCTTGATGTTGGATTTATCCAACCGATAGATTATCCTGAATGGGTTTCAAACCTGGTACCAGTCTCAAAACCCACAGGGGGCATCAGAATATGTACTAATTTCAGAGATTTGAACAAGGCATGTCCAAAGGATGATTTCCCTCTTCCAAACATTGATCTCATTGTGGATTTAACAACTAGGCATGAAATGTTATCGCTCATGGATGGATTTTTAGGCTACAACCAAATCATAATCGCCAAATAGGATCAACATAAAACTGCCTTTACTTGTCCATGGGGAACCTACTGCTAGAATGTGATGCCATTTGGGTTGAAGAATGCAGGAGCTACCTATCAAAGAGCAATGACCCTCATCTTTCATGACATGATCCACAAAACAGTTGAAGATTATGTGGATGATATTTTGGAAAAATCAACGAAGAGAAGTGAGCACATACAAGTCTTAGGACCTATATTTGATAGACTTGAAGAATACAAGGTATGACTAAATAGAAAAAAGTGTGTGTTCGAGGTCACATCAGGGAAACTTCTTGGCTTCATCGTTTCACAAAGAGGGATAGAAATTGATCCAAAAAATGTAAAAGCCATCCTATACATGGAACTGCTGCAAACATTGAAGTAGACGAGAGGATTACAAGGAAGGTTGTAGTCCATCAAAAGATTCATAGCTCAGCTATCAGATAAGACTCAACCCTTTTCACATCTTCTCAATAAAGGAATAACTTACAAGTGGGATGACAAATGTGATAAAGCTTTCAAACATATCAAGGATTATCTACAAACACCTCCACTGCTCATGCCGCCGATACCAAATAAGCCACTGATCCTATACATCTCAACAACACCAGAAACACTAGGAGATCTTTTAGTACAACATGAAAATGGAAAAGAAAGAGCCATATACTACATCAACAAAACCTTGGTAGGCTATGAGATGAACTATTCACCCATTGAGAAAGCATGCCTAGCAATATTTTTCACTTCAAAAAAGTTCAGGAACTATATGTTATCACACCAAATCAAGCTCATTGCAAATATTGATCCATTAAAATATATGTTATCCAAAGTGACTCTCATGGGATGAATGGCTAAATGGGTAATGATCTTAATAGATTTTGACATAGAGTATGTGGAGCACAAGGAAATCAAAGGACAAGTGATTGTAGACCAGTTAGTAGAAGCACCTATCTATGATGAGAACCTGTTAATATCTGAGTTCCCTGATGAATGAGTGTTCCTTATTAATCTCACAACTCAGTGGAAGATGCACTTTGATGAATCGTTCACCCAACATGGATCAGGAGTCAGAATTCTTTCCATCACCCCCCAAGGTGATTGCATCCCAAAGTCTTACAAGCTATCATTCCCATGTACCAATAAGATTGCTTTGTACGAAGCCTTGATCACAGGTCTTAGGATAGCAGTTCAATGGTAGATACAAGAGATGAAAGTCTATGGAGACTCACAACTGGTCATCAGCCAAGTCAATGACGACTATCAAACCAAAGATGACAAGCTTACTCCTTACAAGAAGATGGTGGAGAATCTCAAAGATATTTTTATAGACATAACTTCTAAGTAGGTTCCTTGCATGAACAATAGAGCAACAGACGCCATGGCAACAATCAGATCACTACTAGACATGTCGAACAACATTCTTCAATGTGAATTCTTGGTAGAATAGCTACTCATACCAACTTTTGAAATGCCTAAATTTGAATGCGCGTGTGTCATTTTTGGTCATGGATCCCCTTGGTACCATGACATTTTTACTTACCTTAATAGAGGAACCCTTCCATCAAACATCACCCTGAACCTTAGAAATACCTTTTTCAAAAAGGCATCTCGATTTATGATCCTAGGTGATACCCTTTATTGTCGAAGCATCGAAGGGACATTACTACGATGTATTAACCAAGAGGAATCCTTAGCTACCTTAATAGAAGTACACGATGGCATATGTGGGTCCCATTCTAGTGGTATGACATTAGCTAAGAAACTATTGAGGATGGGATACTATTGGCCAACCACGGAAAAAGAAGCTCATCAGTATGTGCAGAAATGCATCCAATGTCAACAACATGGGGATCTAATTCATGCTCCAACTCAAGAATTGTAACCAATGATTACATCATGGCCTTTTTCGCAATGGGTACTTGACCTCATAGGAAAAATCACTCCAACCTCATCCAACGACCATAAGTTCATCATAACCGCCACTGAGTACTTTACTAAGTGGGTTGAAGCCATTCCTATGACCTACATAACAGCGAAGCAGATAGCCAAGTTTATCCTAAATTACCTAATTTTTTGTTATGGTGTACCACAAACCCTCATCTTAGACAATGGAACACCATTCAAAAATCAGGATGTGAAAGATTTGTGCCAAAGATTCAATATCCAACACTAATTCTCTACCCCATACTATCCCCAAGGCAATGGCCAAGCAGAAGCAACGAACAAAACGATCCTAAAAATCCTAAAGAAAATAGTTAATGAAGCTAGTCATTACTGGCATCTACAGCTAAATCTCACTCTTTGGGCTTATCAAACCAGTATCTGCACACCTACAAGAGCAACCCCTTTCTCCCTAGTCTATGGATCAGAATCCATCTTTCCTATTGAGGTTGAGCTCCCATCATTGCGAGTGTCACTAAATAATTTGATAAACAAGGAAGAGTGCAGAGTGTCTCGACTGAATGAGCTAGAGTTTTTGGATGAACGTCGTCTTGATGCCCTTAATCACTTGCAAGTGTATCAAAACCTATTGAAATGGAGCTATAACAAGAGAATCAAATGATGATCGGTCTAGGTAGGCAATCTTGTCATAAAGAAAAATTAGAAGAACCTCCCAAATCAAGACAGCAAAGGAAAGTTTGAGCCTAACTGGTTGGGCCCCTTTGTCATCACAACAAGATATAGATCATGAGCATTCCAACTGTCAACCCCTGAAGGTGAACCCTTGCAGGAGTTAATCAATAGCTTTCATCTTAAAAAAATTATGCCTAAAAATGAAGGGTGTAAATCAAAAAATACAAAAAAATCAAAAAATGATCAAAATCCAAAAAACTGAGAAAAAGGATTGAAAAAAGTAAAAGAAAAAAAATGTCTTCTAGTGAAAACCACTTCGGTGGTGCTTTGGGCAAGTACCTTGGTGAAAACCTGGAAAATAGGCACCTCATGTAAATAAGGTATCTCCATCCATTCTTTGGCTCTTTTGACCTATCATTCTTTGAATCGCCATTCATCCCCATCCACATCCTTATCATGGCTTGTCACTATAAGGTATCATAAACTCTTTGGCACTACTTGTCATATTATCAAGGTCAGGATGTCCTACCTTTATCGAAGTAAGCTAGCATATCACACTAGGGACATTTCATTATGCGTCACACTCGAGTTCTTGTATATCTTGAGGTCATGGGACATCTTATTCAGAAAACACCAAAAACATTCATAAAATCTTATTTAGAAAATCCAAAAAAAATTGTAAAATCTTGTACAGCGAAAATCCAAAAAAAATCAAAAAATTGTAAAGGAAAATCCAAAACATTCAGAAACATCAAAAACCCTAAAAAGGTCAAACATCAAAAAATCCAAAAATCATGTTTCTTTTTTAACTACGTTGTCTTTGAGCTTGAACATAGGCAAGACCATCATTGATGTACCCCCAAGACACCCTAGGTTAGTCCTTTAGTAGTCCATCATAATAAATAGCCATCTTTCACCTGTTCATCTCTCCATCTTATAAATAGGTCATGTATCTTGTTGAACTATGTTGTCTCTGAGCTTGAATGTAGGCAATGCCATCATTGATGTGCCCCTGGGACACCCTAGGTTAGTCCTTTAGCAGTCTTTTGTAATTAGTTGGCATCTCTTATCTCTTCATATCTTTGTCTTGTAAGTGGGTCGAGTCAATCGAACTAAGTGGTCTCTGTGTGTATAACATAGGCAAGGTTAATCTTTGATCAACCCCCAAGGCCCCTAAGATAGGTTTTTTAGGTTAGGTTCTTGATCAAAACTTGGAAATTCATAAAACCCGTAAACATTTGGAAAACTTGGAAAATCCCAAAAACATCCAAATATTCAGAAAATCACAAAAATATCCAAATATTTTGAAAACATAAAAACATTTGAAAATGGAAAATCTAAAAACAATAGAAAAATTCAAAAAACCCTAAACAACCTCAGAAAATTCAAAAAACCTAAACATTCATATAACCTTTCAAAAAGACCAAAAATGGCCTCAAAACATTTCAAGATACCAAAAACATTCAAATATTCCAAAACAAAAACAAAACCCATCCATCCCATCTCGCTTTCATCTGTAATAAACTTTCACCCATAATAAATGTTCGTCACCTTCACCCTTTGGCGAAACAAGTAGAAAGAAAACATAGCAAGTCGAAAAGTGTGAACCCAAAAGTCAAAATCATAGGTAAATGCATTAGTGAAGTTTATAGCCATAGCTCATCTTAGCATCATTATCCTAACATCAAACAACCCTCCAATCAACATGTCCTAAGATGTCTCCTTCCTATGATGGACATCAATATCAAATATCACCTCAGCTAAACTTAAACTAGGTAGGAGCTATAGATAACACTGATTGTTTTTCTTTGATCTTTTCTTATGATTTATCTTAATGACCGATTATGAGGACCTCTCGATGATGTCTATCTAAAATGATTTAGAGAGAAAGGAATGGGGCATCGATCATTATCTTTCGTTTGTTGTGCTTGTGCATACTCTTGTAAAATAATCTTGGTGCATACTTGCTTAGTTGTGTGTAGGAAGGTCGTTTGGAGTATGATGTTGACTATTGTGTATGCTTTGGTTCAATATGTTCTAAGCTTCTAACTTTCATTCCAACAAGGTTTTCGTATGTCAAGATGTGAGCAAGAACTATCCTATTTTCTTATCGAGTCAAATTCCATTACACTAGATACAACGTCATCCTGGTTATCAATACCTTGATGCATTGTGTCTATGTGTTATATCAAACAATAAGGAATGATGGAAAATCCCAATACTGAGCTATGAGCACCCATCCTACATTTTTGCATTATCTCATCACCATCTCTAATAAAGTCTCAATGGATCATGAACTTGTTGGATCTTTTGAAGCAACCATCATCAACGACAGTTATTCACTCTTTATTCTTCTATCTTCTATAAGCGTTAATCGGGCATCATGACACACAAAAACATCATCAATGCATCCAACCTACATCCACAAACCATCAGCATACATGCATCTCATAATCATGTCATAAATCATAAACATTCATTACAATAATCATTGCATATCACACCATACATTTTGCATTATTATTTAAAGTGTGATGAATAATATAGATTTGTTATTCTAAGCATCTTAAATCATTGCATATCATAAACATAAGCATTTGCATCCATATATATACATCATCATCATTAAAACATGCATAGAAAATATACAAAAATAAATGCATCCACATCATTTGCATCCATATGCATATATCATCATCATTAATCCATATCATATTGCGAAAAGATAATGAAAAAGAATATAACATTGCATCCATATCATGGTCATTGCATATCACATAGGCATAAAAATAAAATGCATCCATACATCATCCATACATGAAATAAAGTCAACACATCATAGCATAAATCATCTATATCTGTATCATATATATATCAAAAAATGTGTCATGGTACAAAATTTGGATCAATGTATGTACATCAATCATAAGTACAATATCCACGAGGCTATCAAAAAGGAGCCCATGAATGTATATCAGTATAAAGAATGGGGAAAAATCAAAAAGTGTATATACATCAGAAGGCTAGACCTAGTGGCTGCTACCCTCTCCAACCTGTCGTTCAGGTTGATCCTCTGCTTAGGGGTGTGCATCGCTCCGCTGTGAAAAATTAGGTTGTCTCAATGTCGTCGGAATATCTCTATGATAATGTTGCCTATAATACGTAGCCTCTATAACAGCCTCTCTATACAATTTGGCTGAAACTATCCGACCATGGGTGGATGCCATAAGGCTCTCAATCTGCTGACATTGAGCCACCTCCTGGTCTCTCTCCCCGATGACAGCCTAAACTCTCTGAAGTGTTGCATCTCTCTTAGCTATCACAACAACCACCTATTGCTAATCTTGGTCTCACTTAGTATTCACAACCAAAATCTACTAGCGGGCTTGGTCCCACTCACCCATCAATGCTTACACCTACTATTGCAGCAGTTGTATCTACACATCTCTAGAATCCGATGGTGGTGGTGGTGGTGGCACTAGCTACTGTTGTACCACTGGAGGCTGTTGTGGAGGCTACTGTCCTACTGGAGGAGCCCCTGGAACCTATCCATCTTAGGAATCTTGGCCTCCCTTTCCTCTGCACCTGACCCCTCTACCTCTCGGCCTCCCTCTGGGAGGAGCACCTTTTGGATCTGTAAGTCACCGCAGTGGGACGAACCATGCATCATAAGCCAGAGTAGTCTAAGTAATGGGTTGACCCTGATCGTATGCCCAAGGCTAGGCAACCAACTGACAAAAATTCTCGACGGCCTCTACTACCGAGATCGTGGGTCTCCATGTCAGAACTTGACTAGAAGCTCTAGCAAAAATAGCCCTATAAGCATCGTCAGGCATGTCCTAGACATCGCCAAACTACCTGGCTACTCTGTCAGGAAGGTACCTCTCAATCATAGTATGCTCCTGACCCTACATGTAATGGGTCTATCAGGTGAAGTAGAGTTGTTGAACATCATTGAACTAGGTCAGCATCTAAAGCCATGGCTGCCATCGAAACACAATCATATCATCTATCACCTGTTTCCAGTATAGGAGTCCAATCTATCATGTGCTCCTGAGTGTAATGGAATCTCGGTATCTCCATATGACAGGATCATTTGGCTCCACATCCACCATTTACACAATCGACCGAAGCACTGCAATGTGCTCCCATGCCCAAATATGGAGTGTCACCCCTGCACCAAGGGCTCTCCCATCATAATAAACAAAATCATGCAAATCATGGTACAAGGAGGCTAGCATCACGGGCCCCCATGCAAAAAGAGTCATTTGATAAAGCATCCTTTGTCAAGCCAAGCCCCAACCTAGACTAAAGAATTGATTGCATATGTCTAGAGCCACCAAACCTGAAATGACTATCGCAACAATCAATCTAAATGTCAGCATGTGACCCCTATATGTCTCTAAATCTATCAATGATGTGACCAACACAATCTAGTCCATCTCCATCATCTCAAAGCACACATCCAATCCAGCATCAGGATCGTAGATTGTGTGATCACCATGGATAGGCAACCGTAATATCTGCCACACATCCTCTAAGGTCACTATCACCTCTCTCGTCAGAAGGTGGAAGGACAAGGTCTCGTTGTGCCATCTCTCACACAATGTTGTCATCATGGCCAAATGTGTCTTGATCACTAGTGCATACGCAATGTACCATAATCCGATCTCTCCCAGGTGCTCCTAGCGCAACTCTGAAAGATCACCTAATCTCTCCAGTACTATGGGCCTATGCTCTCTCGACATCAATGGTGGGAAGCTCTCCTGCACTCACGAAGCCCACGACGTCAAGAAATCATCAAAAAATTGAAGTTATTTGGAATTTCTAGCTCAGAAATCACAAATGTATCACTATATTCAAAACTCAAATAGCAACGTCTAATGCATTTTAAAATTCAAATTGACAAATGTGTCGCCATACAAGATGGCGTCGCGATTTAGAATTTGGTATGACCTAACCCTAACATTCAAATCAGCAAGTGTGTCGCTACATACGACTATGTTACCATTTAAAATTTGGAACCCTAAAATCAAATCTGGAAAAGCGTCACCCTAGAAATATGTGTCACTATATATCATTTGGGTGTCACCGATTGAAGTTTGGGCATCGCTATATAGCGATGCCCCCAAATTATAAATTCTAATGCCTAATAAATGCATCAAAATTTCAAATTTCAAATCAGGTTTTGAATCACATACCAGTGGCCCTACGCCTGGAAGTCGCTGGAACTCACGAACTCGATCAGAGATGTGTCGGGGAAGCTCACGGCACACCATTTCGTCAAAGGGTCAAAGCTCAAATTGCAAGAATTTCTTAAGTGTGAATGCACAAATGAATTGAAAATGACCCCTCTTAACCTATTTAAGCTTGAAAATTAGGGTTTTTTTCCCTAATCTAACCTTTTTAATGGGGTTTATTATCATTTTCATCACTTTTGCTGATTTGGACCTAATTTTGCATCATTTTTTGTGTTTTTGGCATTATTCTTGCATCCCGAAACCTTTTTGGACCCTTGGGGCAACTTTTGGACCTTTATTGAGAAATCAACCCAAATTTTGAAATTTCTGCCTGATTTCATGAGGGGGCATGGAGTCAATTTTATCCTTTTGCTAGGGCATCTAAAAAATTAGAATTTTTTTATTTTTTGATTCGGGCAACATTTTTTATCTAAAAAATGTTGTTCTTTGAACCAAAGCAACAAGTACCTCGCTTCAAAGAGGGGCAAAATGTAGACATTAAAAAATGTCCTAAACAATGTCATACACTCAAATTGGATTCATTAACATCATTTCCTCTTTATCCATCCTCTTTTCACTTAATTGATTTAATTATCCTAGCTAATTAATTAATTACATCATTTTCGTCTATTTCATCTGATTAATTAAATTGGGTTAATTCCCCTCTTTTCGTACTAACACTTCATCTCACTAAATTAAATAAATCAAAATATTTAATTTAATCTCCTAAGTCATCTTATTTAATTAAATAACCCTAAGTCATTTAATTAAATATCATATCATTCCACCCCTCCCTTGTTTATTAAATCATCTAATTTAATAAATGTCATCTAATTCCTCTAATCCCCTATTTGCATAAATTAAACCTTGTTTAATTAGCAATTAAACTAATTATTCCTCTAATCAAAGGGAATATTCCCATGGAATATTCTTTATCCTTTTGCACAATTAAAACTTTGTTTTAATTTGCAAATTAACCCTTTTCCTCATCCAAATGGAATATTCTAAGGAATATTCCCTCTCTTCCAATCAACTCACTTGGCTTCTTTAACAAGCTAAACCTAATTACCTCTTAAGCAAGTTACCTTTGACCTCTGTGAGCAGGTCAAAAGTGTGTTTGTTTAAGGTAAGTGTGAGACCTTGATTAATCTTTCATCTTGCATTCTCATTTGTTGATGACAATCCATTATCTATGCATTTCATCTCCTCCATCTTGAACCATTGATTGAGCTTTTTGACCTCAACCATCCATTCTTCATTTTCTCTCCTATAAATAGGTCACTATTTGGAGACAAATGGATCCATCTTTTATTGCAAACTTATGTTGTTAAATTTGCTCACATCCATACTCTCAATTTGCACACATTTAGTTTATTTTCAGTTTCTTTTAGTTGCATAATAGCTTAGAGCTTTCATTAATGGATTTCATGCATCCATCCTAGTTTGTAAATAAATTAGGGTTTTCATCTTTTAGCTCATTTTTAGCTTAGATTACCTTAGCAATTGCATAATTAGATCATTTATAGCATAAAATCATGGTAACTTAGCTTGCATCATGTTCATTTTGTGCATAATTTAGGTTTTCCATACACCAAACACCATGGTTTCATCGATTCTCTTCCATAGAATCGACTGAAACAAGCTCACTATCACGGGATTGGGAAAGGGTCATCAGTCCACATCAATGCGACACCAATTCCACAACAAGATAAATTTCAATAGATTAGAGTAGATGTTTTCTTTAAAGCTTTCATAAATTTAGCATGTTAAGTTTCTTGATAAAATGTTTACTTTCAATTTTGATTGATTGATCTTATTGAGAGTCAAATATTGGTGGCTCCATTATGCTTCGATTCATCATGGATCAAGTGTAATTCGACCCATAACTGGTATTTCACATCGACACATACTGGTGGTCTTGTGCCTAGAAAATGTTGGAACTCTTGAACTCGATTGGAAATGTGCCTGAGAAGCTCCCAACGTTCCATTTCGTTGGAGGGTCAGAGCTCAAAATAGCAAGAATCTCTTAAGTGTGAATACACAAATGAATTAAAAGTGACCCTTCTTGGCTTATATAAGCTAGAAAAATAGGGTTTTTTGCCCTAATTTAACCTTGAAGATAGGGTTTATTATCATTTTCACCAATATTTCCAATTTGGACCTAATTTTGCATCATTTTTTTGTGTTTTTGGCATAATTCTTGCATCCCGAACTCTTTTGGGACCCTTGGAGCAGCTTTTCACCTTTATTGAGAAATCAACCCAAAATTCAAAAAAATTGCCCGATTTCTCCAGGGGGTAGGGAGTCAATTTTATCCTTCCATCGGGGCATCTAAAAAATCAAAAAAAAAAATTGATTTAAGCAGCAATTTTAATCTGAAGAGCATTAGTCTTTGAACCAAAGCAGCAGGTACCTCACTTCAAAGAGGGGAAAAATGTAGATACTAAAAAATGTCCTAATCAATATCATACTCTTGAAACATATTTACTAACATCATTTCCTCTTTAATCCATCCTCTTTTCACCTCATTAATTAAATTAACCTAGCTAATTTAATTAATTGCATCATTTTCATCTATTGACCTAATTAATTTAATGAGGTTAATTCATCCCTCTTTCATGCTAACATTTCATCTCATTAAATTGAATACATCAAAATAAGCCTAGGTTATTTAATTCAATATCATTTCATCTCTCCCCCATTCCTTAAATCATTTAATTTAATGAATAAACACTTTAATTCTTCTAATCCCCTAATTGCATGATTAAATCTTGTTTAATTACCAATTAAACTAACTTTACTCTAAAAAGGGAATATTCCTTATCCCCCTTTTCGCACAATTAAAACTTTATTTTAATTTGCAAATTGCCTAAGTTTTCCTCACCCATGAGAATATTCCAAAAGAATATTCTTATTCCTTCATCATTTGAAAAAGGGATATTTTAACTTGGCTTCTTAAGCAAGTTTTAACCTTCAACCTTTTGAACAAGTCACCTTTGACATGTGTGAGTAGGTCAAAAGTGTGTTTGTTTGAGGCAAGTGTGAACCCTTGATTAAAAATCTCATCATGCATTCTCATTCATTGATGAGAATCCATGATCCATGCCTCTCATCTCCTTCATCTTGGACCATTGATTAATCTTTTTTATCTCAACCCTTCATTCCTCATTTGCTTTCCTATAAATAGGTCACTATTTGGAGACAAATGGATCCATATTTTTCAAAGAAAACTTATGTTGTTGAAACTCATACATCCATCTTTCAATTGCAAACTTATGTTGTTGAATCTCATATGCACTCACACTCATATTTACTCACCTTTTAGCTTATCTTAGTTAATTTTAATTGCATAATAGCTTAGATCATCCATTAATGGCTTCCATGCATCCATCTTAGTTTGTTTATAAATTAGGGTTTTCATCTTTTAGCTTAGAATTAGATTATATTAGCTTAGCAATAGCATAATCAGTGCATTTCTAGCATAAAATCATTGTAACTTAGCTTGCATCATGTTTATTTTTAGCATAAACTAGGTTTTTATACATCAATCACAATGGTTTCATCGATTCTCTTCCATAGAATCGACTGAAATTGGCTCACTAATCATGGGATTGGGAAAGGTTCGACATTTCACATCAACACGACACCAATTCCAAAATAGGATAAGTTTCAAATAGGTTAGATTAAGAATTTAACTATTTTCTCAGTTTGTAGCTTTCAATTTCAGTAAAATTCTTAGTTTAGATTTCCAATTTGAATGATCTTGTTTGTAGATGTAGGTATGTTTGGAAAATTTATGCTTCGATTCATCATGAATCAAGTGTAATTGACCCTCACTGACATCTCCTCGTCTCACAAGCTCATTTATAAGCATCATCATCATCATATTTGTGATAATAAAAAATAAAGAAGATGTAATCCCTAGATAACATCATAAGGCACCAAATAAGATATCAAGCAAGATCAATGAATCAAACATCTAATGAATTGAGAATGTAACAAATAAAGCTAGAAAATACAAAAAATATCAAAAAATAAAGAGATCCTTTCTTTTATATCCCTTTTTATACACTCAAAACTTTATGCTTGATGTGTCTTGGAATATTTGGGAAAATTGCATTGCAATTATAATGAGCAAGATCGAAGAAAACTTCCCAATTCAAGAAACACCCACTAAGGAGAAAATTCAAGAACAAGAAGCAATCCTAAGGGAGATATAATAAGAAAATAAATAAAGCAATATGAGGAAGAGTTTCATGTAAGGGAACTCACTATTTTAGAAGAGTTAATAGAGTTAGAGTACAAAAGGCTCAATTCCTTCTCTCTTCATCAAGAATGAACTCAATAGGATTAGAGCTAGTGACTCTCTTGACCACATTATAATCATAACCACAACTCCTCTTTAGTGATTACCCCAAAAAAATAAAACCCCACCTTAATAAATAAACATCATAGTACACCACAAGGTGTTCCTTTCTTAATGAGTGAGTGAACTTGCTTGTGCAACTCACACTTAACATAATCATTTTTCTTCCATCTATGATACTCTTCTTCCACGCAAAGATAGTAATTAATTAAATTTTCTATTGCTTAATCATTTTTCCTAGAAGAATAGGAGTAATTCAGTTGATTTTATTATCAAGGATGTAGTGGTTCTAATTAATTTATGTCATACTTGAGTTGATTCTAGACAACACGTATGTTTGTGAACTTGATTTGAAGAGCAAATCCTTTTGGACAAGCTCTTGCAATTTCTCTTACTCTTTTAATTTCATCTCATATTTTTTTAATTTCTTCTCATAATACCATTTTTTTTTGGTACCAAATGTAACCCCAAATATGTTAGGAAAAACAATTCCACAAGGATAGAGTCCCTCAAACGAGGCTAGTCCTCCTTGGTTGATATGTTTACAAGGATCCCATGACACCTTTTCTATTAGATATAATTTTGAGGAAACTAGATTTGATGATGGATGACTAGAGCCTAAAATAAAAAATCTACATGGGCCATGAATTCATAACCTTCAACAATACTACATGGGGTGAATATCCAAGTCCTATCATCCAACCAAACTTGGGCCCAAAAAAATCCCAAAAAGTTCTAGTATGGTCAAAAATATATAAACAAGAACCTAGTTTTTTGAGGTACACACACATTTAAAATGATTGCTATCACCTCAATAAATATCTTACAAAATCTCAAACAACACATGTATCCCTAGACACAATTTTTCAAAATGACCAAGCCTCTACCCGGATAGTAAGGTTCAATAAATACATAAAATAAACAACATATGGGGCCACTAAACCCCCTAACCTTAAAAAGAACTCACCTTGTAGTGAAGAAATAAAAAATATAGGAGAATCCACCCTTGAGGCCCTTGTAGCAACCCTATTTCAATAGATCATGATTCTTGAGGCTAGAGGTGTTGAGTAGCCAATGCATACTCTAGCCCAAGCTAATGAAAAACCAAGGACACTAAGGAGCTAGTCTCACAAAATACTTTTGTAACTATCATGAATAAACAAAGTGAAGGGGAAACTTAGCTTCCCCCTATGTCAAATTTTATTTATGTAATGTAATTAATGAGGCCTTTGTGCCCCCTTTCCCCTCATTATTCAATATGGAAAGCTTAAAAAAAATAGGTGGGATACCTACAAAGAAAAATCTAAACCAAAAAATCATATTTGGTTTTCAAAAATTAAATAATTTTTCCAAAAAAATAGTCTTTTTTGGATACCAACAATGAGGCATGTTGTTTCAAACACAATAAGCTCCACACATGAGGCTTATGTTTTGAGCAGCCATCCCTCCATACATGACCCTTTTTCAAGAACATACCTTGAGTATCTCAAGAATCCATTAGACCACATTTTTTTCAATGTCATGTTGCCATGAATTCTCCTCAAACTTCCCAAGTTCAAATGGGTAGGAAATCCCAACTCGCACATCAAAGTGCATACATAACAACTATGTGAGAACTTATTCTCTAGGACGAGGTGGTTGTAACAATATTTCCAAATATCTTAGAGGGAATCATCTTAGATTGGTATTATAGACTTCTTGAAGCATCAATCTACTATTTCTGAAAGCCCATAAAGGATTTTATCACAATTTTCAACATGAAAAAATATTCAAAACAAGAACTTTTTAATTCCTTAGCATAAAGAAAGATGCAAAAAAATTGGTGACACGTTTCTTTACACAATGGATAAAAGTCCTCTACTCTTCTACTATGTATCGACCATGGACCAAAGGACATATACAATATTTTATTGTGTGCTCTCAATAATGACACATGAAATTAAGTCCAAAAAATCATTATAAATCATATGAAAAGGCTCTCAAGAAAAATATAAGGATAGATCAAGATTTCATCAATAGTAGAAGGAAAGAGTACAATAACAATAGAAGATTGGTAATGTAATATAATAGAAACAACCCCTCTACACCAAAAATATTTAATAATAATCATATCCCTTTTGTTGAATACCCAAGATACTGAGAGGGGGGTGAATCAGTATCTTCTTAAACTTATTGAACAAACACTGTCCAATTACTCCAATGCATATAATAGTAAAAATGAGAAAAAAATATTAACAAAGCATAAAAGCACATGTTATGCCTTGCATACACACCCCAACTTTTCACTTGGAAAATTCAGGGACCCCCTCCGTTTTCTTTTGTTTTGCTGGTTTGTTTTGTCAGAATCAAGTTGTCGGATGGAATCGACACCTAACACCTTTCAGGGTTTCAAGTTTTGGTTCTGCCTCGACTCTGATCCCCGCTTTGCCATCGGGTGTCGTTTGGGTTTGCGTTCCTTGTTCGGTCCCGTCTCGTCCTCGTCTTGTTCTTTGGCCCGTTTTTGCTTCATCTCATCTTTCATCATTATATTGTTTATTTGTTGTGGTCATTTTCGTTCGTCTTGGTCTTCGTCTTTTCATTGTCGTCATCTCGTCGTGTCATTTGTTCGTTTTCGTCTTCTTCGTTTCTTTGTTTTTTTTTTTTGCATTCGTTCGTTTTATTCTTTCGTTGTTTCTTCGTTTTTTCAATTTTCTTTTTTGTTTCTACTCTTCAAAATCGAAAAATACAAAAAAAATTAGAAAAGACAAAATACAAAAAAAATATTAATTAAATTAAAGATTTAAAAGAATAAGTTAATCCTCTAAATTTAATTAATTAATAAACCTTTAAAAAAAAGAATGATGAAATAAATCAATTTGATTTTAAAATTTAAATAAATAAAGGTTTAAATAAATAAAAAATTCAAATTTAAAGTTTTAAATAAATAAATCTTTTATTTAAAAAATTAAAATTAAAATTTTGATAACACAAAACTTTTAAATTTGAAAGATTTTAAGTAATATATAAAAAATCTTTTAAATTTAAATTAAAAGATTAAAAATTTCTAAAAATGAAATAATCTTAAAGAAACATTAAAAAAAAAAAAAACAAAATAGAAAAATAAAAATCTTCTAAAAGAAATTTTAAAAATTGAAAAACTTTAAAACAATTAAAAAAATTAAAAACCTTTGAAAATCATAAAAATATATAAAAAAATCTTTTAAATTTAAAATTAAAAGATTTAAAAATCAAAAGGAGGTAAAAGGTTTAAAATGGGTGTGAGCGGAGCCGAGTTCGGAACGAATCACGAACCTGGCACTTAATTTTAAATGTTCTCGTCCTAAATCTGTCCCGACCCCGCTTTAATAAAAGGTTTATTGGCGGAACCGGAACTATATGCGAACATGACACTTTAATCACAAAAAATGCCCGTCTAGGAATGGTTCCCGTTCCGCACTGTTTTCATCCTGCTTCCTGCACATTGCAATTTCCTTCGGAGGTCGAAACCGGGGCGAGTGTTGGAACCAGACGAAGTCAAATATCTGGTTCTATTTTCATCCCACTCCTGCTCCTAAAGAACTCTGATCCCGCCAATGAAGAGGAATGGAAGCATACGCCACGGCTTGTGAATGATTTGACAGAATACCTCAATAGATGTCATCTCAAGGAATGCGATGATTGGTGGGTATGCACAAAGTAGATGTGCAGAGAATGGATTGTTTAAAAGGTTTCAAAGACTTTCAAGCAAATGTAACTAATTTCATCATGCCCTGCCCGCGCCAAAAATGGAAGCTTTGGAATATGGTTTTGAAAATGCGCCGGAGTACAAAGGATAGGGGAGTTTGGTGAGATGTTGTAGTTGCAGTTGCCTGAAAATGCCATGTTAGCAGATCTGTACAAAATGGATGTGATGAAAAGGTTTTGAAAACTTTCAGTGCAAATGTAATTGGCTAATCCCAAACCGAATTCCACTCTTTACCAGCATCTCGTGTAAAGTGTGAAGGTGGAATAGCAAATGAACCTGTTAATGAAATGCCTCAAAGAGATCTCCATTCAAGCAAATATTGTTGGCTAATGAAAAGCCAAGTTTTGTTATATACCCGTGCTATAAAGTGCAAATGTGGGTGCAGCAGGGTAGTGCTAACCATCTGACAGAATGCATCAAGCGGCTTTATCTCAGGAAATGATGAAATGATCACGGGATGTGCACGATTAAGTGAGGAAGAGGCTTCAGAAACTCTCAAGCACATGCAATTGGTAGATGCAGAGCTGAATTCCTCCTCTGCCCGCACGAAGATAGGAGCTTTGCAACAGGATGTGGACATCCATCAGAAGCATTTAAATAGAATACACACCAAATGATCTGTTGAAAAGGCTTTCAAAGTTCTATATAAATTTTCCTTGATAAACATACACACAAAGTGTGGAAGCTTAGACAAAGGCGTGTAAATCATTTGACAGAAAATGCCTTGAGCGATGCATCTCATGTAATGTGATGATGACAAAATATGTGGAGAATGGTTTGTTCAAAAGGCTTTAAAAGCTTTTAAGCAAATGTGAAAGCATAGCAAGGTGCATGAACTATTTTCCAAAATGCCTCAAGAAGATGCCTTCTCATGAAATGTAATTGCAGGATATACACAGACTTGGTTTTGATCGAAAGGCTTTGAAAACTTCAGGAAAATATGAATGGCAGAGATAGAAGCCGAGTCCATTGCCTTTACCAATGTCATCCTCTCAACCTGTGCTAAATTGGGAGCTTTGAAGGAGGGTACGTATATCCATCGATGCATATTGGAAAACGGATTTTTGTCAATGGAATATTTGTGGATGCGCTGCTAGAGATGTATGTGAAATATGGAAGCATACATGCTTTCAAAAAAATTTGACAAATGCAAATGACAGTTGTGAAACCGATCTTCACCCGCTGCATATGAAATCAGGGATTGAGTATGTAGGAATCAAGTGAAATGTTTGACAAAATACCTCTTAGGAAACTCCGTCTCATAGAATAAAATGATTACAGGATATGCAAAACACCTAAATGACAAAAGGTTTAAAAGCTTTCAAGCAGATACAAATCTTGCACAAAAATGTATTTTATCAGGATGACAGTGAATTGTTTGATGGAATGGCTCGAAGGTGATGTCACCACATAAAAAGGCAAACAAAATGTGAAAGCATAAATGAGGCAGTTGAATTATTTGTCAAAATGCCTCTCAGAGAAATGTAATCTCATTGAATGCAATGATTGCATATGCGGATGAAATAGATATGTTACAAAGGCTTTAGACATTTTTAAACAAATGCTATTAGCAATTAAAGGAGTTATGATGAAAATGATGTGGAGTGGAAGCGAGCCAAGTGAGGTTACATACCATACATTGATAAGCAGATATTGTAGATCGGGGGAACTAACAGAGGCACTTGAGCTTTCTGAAAGTGGAGTAATAAGAGGTTGTTTTTCTGATACTGTAATTTACAGCCTACAGATCCATGAGTTGTGCAAACAGAATAAAGTGGCAGGGGCTGAAGATTTTTTTTGAAATGTAATCAGAGGCCATATACCTGATGTTGTCACCTACAGCATCCTCGTTGATGGATTTTGCATTGGAGAAACATTTGGTTGATTATTCAAATTCTGGATTTAGATTATGCAGATGTCTCGAATGCTGATAATGGTGGTGTTTTCCAGGTCATTAACAGTGGGGCAATTGGTGAAGAACAAAGGAAGAATGATCTGTGATTATTCTGTAACCCCTATGAAAGTGGTTGAGGACAAAATATTACCTTAGGATTTAATACTATATGAATCTACTTTGAGAGCTCCCCATGGTTTTCATGTAGAGTGCTTGGCCAACATGAGTTCTAGAGCATATGTGGTAATTGTTGTGACCATCAATACAAGGATAGGAAGACAGAAATGTTGAAATTAAGCTGAATGACATGGCACTGCAGGAAAATGGTCCAGTGAGATTAATTGTGAATGCTCGCTCATGCAAGGAACTAAATAATAGATGTGTCGGAGGGAGGAGTGTGATGGTTAAACTTACTTGCATTCAAAGTGGCATAGGGCATTATTTTTGTGTTATTCTTTATCTTAAAATAATATTTAATTTCAAAAGCTGATCTGATTATTATTTCAACTGTGAAATTTAACGTTTATTTACTCTTAATTGAAGTAAATTGGATAAGTTAATTCATTTTGAAATTAAGTATTAATTGATTAATTTTATTAAATTAATTAATGCTTTTAAATGTCTTACAGGTACATTTAAAGAGTGGGAGGATAATAAATCAAAGTTGATTTGGAGAACTCACGTTTAAAGAGGGGAGATTTTCTGAAAAGATTATTCAACTGGTAGTGAACTGAATGTTTGGTATTCCTAGTTTGGAGTAATTTTTGGAGAGAGATATTTCTTTATGTTGTGCAAAAGGATAAACTCTTAGTTAAATTGGAAAGATTGCACTTGTGAACTAAAGTCAAACGGGAGGATGAAATTACAAACTAAAATCAAATGGAGTTAAGCAAGAGCTAAAACTGAAAGCTTCTTGTGAGGTGTGATTGTTTGCACACAAAAGCTACAGCTTTTGATGAGTTGTTTGAGCAGAAATTATGTAAATTATTGAGCTATTAATTGTCAAATCAATCTCATTGTAAGGAGTTAGAATTTTTAGGAAAAACGGTTAGAAGTTTTACAAGTTAGCTTATTAGAGTTAGTAGTAGAATAGATAATGGAGTTTTCTGCAATTCTTAGTTTAGCTTAATCAATTTGAAGACATTGGTCTTTGTGCACTGGTGAATCTTGCTAGATTTGTAAATGTTGTTTATCTATTTTGCAACAGTAGAAGCAACCAGATTTAAACCTGCTTGAAGTTGTATTCTGGAATGATATTTGTTTTGTTAATCATTTGATTTGGAATCTTTCAAGGAATGAAGTTTTATCTTTTCTTCTGTTTGAAATGGTGATTTGTGATCTGTTGTTAAAGTTTTCACTGTGAATGAATGTGCAGCTTTGTATTGATTATAGTTTGATTTGTTTTACAGTTTAAGTTAGGAATTCCTTGGAGAGTAACAGGTTTGATTAACTGAATGAATCAACATTCTTTTCTCTATTGTGTCCCTGATCTATCTTTTGCCTTTTTTTATGCCCCCCTGTTAGAGTAGGTTTAGATAGGAGTTCGATCTTGCAGCAACCAAAAATCTCAATAACCAATAGGCCCCTTGAACATTACAGCTTCATTGACCTCTCAACAAAATAGCACAATTGAGAACCAACTACAAAGACCTTGGAAGATAGGTGGTTTTAGATCAATTTATTTTTTAAGATAAATAGAGTAGAAATATTCTATTTTAATGTTGTTGTGTCAATTTGGCCATCAACAGCACGCAACACATGAACACCAAGATTTTTATGTGGAAAACCCAAAATGGGAAAAAACCACGGTGAGGATTAGCTCACAATATAGTATAACTAGTTATACGATATTACAAAGGGTGGCTCACTGCCAGGACTCACTATCCAAAATGAGAGGCTCGCGACCTACAAAAGATACAATGACAAAATGGATTACAGCCAAAAAATGAACTGATAAAGTTACACCTAACAAGTGTTGATTCAATTCCTTTGATGCTCAGTAAACTGACTTAACACACTTCATTATTTTTGCATACTTGTTTTCTTCTTTATCTCAACTTTGCATCAACAATCTCAAAACTATCCAATATATATATATATATATATATATATATGCAAGCATCAATTAGGTCATCCCAATTAGATGCAACCCTTATTCACCAAAAAGGTTGACAGTCAGCTTCAAGCTTGTAAAAAACCTTTTCAAAAACAATTCAATAATGTAGCACGCTACAACATGTCGGCATGGACCTAAGATAGGTCACAGATACATCCGCACCACAAAATCAATTCGTTACAACATCAACTTATTCATTAGGTTGGTCAGGAATAGACCTAATACTAGAATGCAACAACAGAATAATGCAAACTTGCCATATGAGCACCTGTGCACCTGAGATTCTGAACATACAAGCTTCCAAAATCCAAAAACCATTTCCCAAAACCGCAAGCAAAGATATTCATCAGTAGAGGATTGCAAACCAAAAATATCGGAGGATAATAATTGCATATCGGTTCAGATATCGGTACAAAATACTGGATCAAGCTTGAGCTTAAGCTTGTAGTTGCAACTCATATAACATGGTGACATCAATGACAACACAAAAGCTACAAAATGAGATGTTCTTCTTCATTCTTCCAACAATCTCCCCCTTTGTCATTGATGGCAACATGTGCCAAAAGAATATACAAACCTTCTATGTACAATACACTCTCCTTTTCTCTTCATAACCTTCACTCCCCCTTCGATATCAAGGACAAAGGGTGGTCCAAAAATATGAAAATAACAAAAAAAAAATTACCCAGAGGATGGCGAGCCTTGAAGCTCCTTAAGAATACCTTGTCAAGTTGACTTACCATTCTCCCAACTCTTCTTAGCAGATATCAGCATTTTGTTCAGAGATTCTAACTCCATCAGACTTTCTTCTGCATCATCCAAAGTACCTGGAGTCAAATTGATCTTATCTAATTTCTCTGTATTTTCCAAAGCATTGGCAACTGGAGTGTACTCCATTCTCACAAGGTCACCTAACTAACCGAATCTTCTGATGATATCTTCCTTCTACTTCTGTAAAATAAAGAATTTTT
The DNA here is from genome assembly GCA_007258455.2 of Sequoia sempervirens. Taxonomy (NCBI): domain Eukaryota; kingdom Viridiplantae; phylum Streptophyta; class Pinopsida; order Cupressales; family Cupressaceae; genus Sequoia; species Sequoia sempervirens. The sequence continues at coordinate 57,368 of VDFB02008150.1, forward strand.
CTCTATGAGCATAAATAGCATTCTAGGTTGACCTGTCTTTGTCTTTGGATGCACTGCAAGTACTAGAAACAGCTGTCAACTGGGACTCAATGGATTCCATGAGATCTTTGATATTCTGAGTGGCATCTGACCACTTTATGCAGTAAGAAAATATAGTAAATTTGCTTCAAACTCACAATCCTGCACAACTTCCAGCCTCTTTTTCACATTTGTGTGTGCCAGAGCACACTTATCATGAAGTTTCAAAAGCCTTTTCTCTACCAATTTCTCCTCGGTCTCTTGCCTTGTCTTCTCACCAAGTTTGGAGGCATACTCCTTAAAGGATTCCAATAGAAGTTTCAGATTCTCTACCGAAGTGAGAGATGTATCCATTGATGTACCAGGGGTGGCCTCCTACAATGCTTTGATGGCATCATCAATAAGCTTTGTCCCCTTTTGATGTGTTTCCAGAATTTCTCTTCTTTCGGACGCATGCAATGCATCCCCTAACACCAACTTATGAACAGGACAAATCTTATCCAAATCCACACTACCTTGAATCATGGGGAGTTGTAGAAGCTCCAGAGGAATCACCCGCTGGAACCTAATCTGCTTGGATAACAAGCCTTTCAATACATCATCTTTGAAGGAGGATTCTTCGAGGGACCTATGAGAATCTACAACCTGCCTTTGATCTTCTTCATTCTTCCTAGCAGATTCCCCATTTCTCTTTTCTTCCTCTACTCTTTCTTTTTCCTCTATCTTCTCTTCTTTTTCTACATTCTCTTCTTCTTTTCCATCTTATTTTTCAACTTTGTCTTTGATTCCTTCTTCTTCATTCCCTACACCTTCATCTTCATCTTGTTCTCCTTCAACTTTATCCTTTTCACCTTCATCTAGATCTGGAGCGACAACATCATGCTTCTCTGGTTTAGCTTCTTCCTCATTTTGCTTCTCTATCTTTGGAGGGTCACTTGTAACACCTATATCTAGAGGGATATCTACATCGTTTTTTTCCAAAGGAATGTATGTATCACCTGCACTAGAAGGAATGTCTTCCTTTTCCTTTGTAGAAACATCTTCTCCTAATTTAGGTGCAAAACCTGATGGGAGTGCACCAAACATGCCATATTTCTCAGCCATACCTCTGATGGCTTCTGCAGTTTCTTTCCTTATCTTCTTTATTTGCTTCTTATCTTTTGTCATCAAAGTATTTAATTTTTTCTTCATCTAGAACATCTTTGAACATACCTTCTTCAGAGTTTCCAAATCATTTGGGGTCAAAGAGGACCCAATTTTCTCAAATGCATCATTTTCTATCTTTTCTTCCAACTCAACAGCCTTTGATCTCCTTTTCATCAAGGCTTCCCACAATTTCTCAAGAACATTATTCTTGACATGATCCCAACTGACTTCCAAAGTAATGAAATACTGAATAATATCCAAAATTAATGTTTTTTTGTCCTCTATACCTACTTGATCATGAATTTATGTTGTAGGTTGCAACATATCTTCAAAGTGTATCAAGATATTTACCAAAGCCTCTAATCTAAGAGGAGAACCAAGTCTTATTGGAGAGGCTTTCTATTCTTCTTGGTCCAGAGAAGCTTCTTCTGACATCTTAGCCTTCTTTGATTCTGGTTCCTTTTGCATAAGCTTTGTTTATCCATTCCTTTCAACATATCTTCATGCCAAAGACTGACACACCAGATATCCAAGGGGTTTGAACAATTTTATGTTAATGCTCCCCCTAAGACCATGTTGGGTCTAATTACCGAAGGAATTGTCTACACCAGATGAGGGCACAAACACATTTGATGTTTCTGCCTCTTCTTTCTTCTTCCATATCTTGTTCATTTCTTGCTTAACTTCATTCTTGTCAATTGTCTTCACTGGTTAGTTCTTCTTTACCAAATTAGATTGCTTTCCCCTTTTACTTTTACATACTCTTGAAATGTGTCCCGGTTTGTTGCAGTTGTAGCAAACAACATTTTTTTTATTTGTTTGACCTCCATTAACCCTTGATCTACACTGATTATCTTTTTGTCCAAACTTATTACATGTATAGCATTATCCAACAAAATATTGGTTCATTCTACGTCCATTAAACCAATTCATCATTTGAGTTATGCATTCACAAGCTCTATGTCCAACTTTCTTGCATACAAAACATTGTCTGGAGAAGGATCTAGCAAACTAGTTTATTCTACTTCTACACTATGTTGCCTTGTGACCAAATTTATTACATGAAAAGCAAACACCATTGAAGGATGGGTACCTTTGACCATTTGGTTGTCCGATAGGTAGTCTTCTAGCAAAGCTTCTTGGATTTCTTGTATTTTTTCCTTTATTTTGAGTCTTTTGATTATCCATTGTGTTTGAGGTCTGCATACCCTTAGAGCTTTTACCGGCTTCTATTCCCAAACCACCTTTGTCTTTATTAGGTTTCTATCCTATAGTCAATTCATCAAGCTTGGTGGAGTTTGTCTTGAATTTATCTTCATAGAGTTTTGCTTTCTCCAAATCTGCTTTCAGGTCACTACTTCTTGTCCAAGCCTTGTGCATTCATCATACTTGCTTTGCACTATTGTATTCAGGCAATCCTCAATTATCTTCTTTTCCTCCACTTGCACCTTCAATCCGGAGATCTCTTCATTTGCTTGTTCTAATGGCTCAATCACTTCTCTATGTCTTTCTTTGAATTTATTCAATTGCTCTTTCAACTTCCAGATGCATTCATTTACCTCATCAAGATTTTCTTTCAAATCTTTGTTTTCATTTTTAGCCTTGTCAATATCTTCAAGAGCAGCCTAGAGTTCTTCTTTATCATCCATTTGTTCAATCTTCAAGATCTTCCTCAAGCTGTTAGGACTCTTCAGAGGAACCAAACTCTGATACCAATTGTTGAATACCCAAGATAGTGAGAGGGGGGTGAATCAGTATCTTCTTAAAATTATTGAACAAACACCATCCAATTACTCCAATGCATATAATAGTAAAAATGAGCAAGAACATTAACAGAGCATAAAAGCACACAACACATGAACACCGGGATTTTTACGTGGAAAACCCAAAATGGGAAAAACCATGGTGAGGATTAGCTCAAAATATAGTATAACTAGTTATAAGATATTACAAAGGGTGGCTTACTATCAGGACTCACTATCCAAAATGGGAGTCTCACTGCCTACAAAAAGATACAATGAAAAAATGGCTTACAACCAGAAAATGAGTTGATAAAGTTACACCTAACAAGTGGTGATCCAGTTCCTTTGATGCTCAGTAAACTGACTTAACACACTTCATCGTTTTCATATACTTTTCTTCTTCTCTATCTCAACTTTGCATCAACAATCTCAAAACTATCCAATATATAATTGACATATCTACAAGCATCAATTAGGTCAGCCTAATTAGATGTAACCCTTATTCACCAAAAAGATTGACTACCAGCTTCAAGCTTGTACAAAAACCTTTTCAAAAATAATTTAAGCATGTAGCACGCTACAACATGTCGGCATGGACCTAAGATAGGTCACAAATACATCTGCACCACAAAATCAATTCATTACAACATCAACTTATTTGTTAGGTCGGCTAGGGATAAACATAATACCAAAATGCAACAACAAAATAATGCCAACTCGCCATACGAGCACCTGTGCACCTAAGATTCTGAACTTACAAGCTTCCAACATCCAAAAACTATTTCCCAAAACTACAAGCAAAGATATTCATCAGCGAAGGATTGCGGACCAAAATACCGGAGGATAATAATTGCATACCCGTTCAGATACCGGTACAGAATACTGGATCAAGCTTGAGCCTAAGCTTGTAGTTGCAACTCATATAACATGGTGACATCAATGACAACACAAAAGTTTCCAAATGAGATGTTCTTTATTCTTCCAACACCTTCTATCGATAGGTTTATAGGCATCCCACCACCGTAGAAAAATAAAAAAATACAACTACAACAATTATAGTGGTGGTAATTATGCAAGTTCTCAAACTCAAAATGTTAATGCTACTAAATTCTCCCAAGGAATAATTTGACCAAAAACGTACATAAAATTAGAAACCATAGAAATTTTTTTATGACCCTTATCAAATACCTTGAGATTATGATCCTAATAAGTACTACTCATTTCACAAAAGAAGGGGACATGACACTAAGTCATGCCAAGAGTACCAATGCTTCATCTTAAGTCTCCTAAAGGAATAAAAACATGTGTTTTTGAACGTGTGCCTCTTCCTACCAAAAAACCTAAACCATGACCATTAAGGTTTGGTCACCCCTCAAAACTCAAACTTAAGGATCTACCACTTTCCAATCTCAGGTATAAGGAAACAACTCTAACTAGGTAACAACAAAAATAAATAATGCTAGGTTCCCTCCTACAAATTCAAGTAACCTAGATAAGTTGGGCATAAAAAGGGAGACTCAAATTCTTGGGTATATTGAGTTAGTTTAAAACTAGGACCTTTATGAAAATCCCATGGTCCTACAAATAAAAAATATTGTACATAGATTTAATAGTGGACCCAATGTTGGTTCCAATTAGTACAAGTAACTTGTTCAAGGACCTTAAGAAGACATTTTTCAAAATTCTATTTGTTCAACTTCTAAGCAACTCTCCCTCCCATCAAGCAACCCACTCAATTATTTAAATTTGCAACCCCACCTTTAGAGGAATATATGAAACTAGTGGATCTTGATATGAGTCCAACTAATGCATAATTAAATAATCTCTACTTTTAATTTGATATAAAACAAACACCCATAAATTTAAAATTAATAAGATGAAGTGATCATGCATTATACTTACAAGTATGGGCCTATGAGATATGTATAAAATAAATACTCATTGGAAATGGTGTTTTTTATAAATATTGTTCCATTATTCCTCCCATGGAGAATTTTTTATAGGCCACTAAAAACATCACTTATAGGGATACCTTTTGAGGTTATGACAAACTGAAGGAAAAAATAATCAAGAATATCACATTCCCAATTTCCTTAGGACCCAATATGGTGTCCATAATTTTTTATGTAGTTGAAAAGGATACAAGGTACAACCCATTGTTGGGAAGACCCTAGATCCATGAGATGAGCATGATTCCTTCCATGTTATTCTAGGATATTTGCTTCCTTCACTTAGGAAATATATATGTTTTAAGGGAAAATCCAGAACCCTTCAACATGGTCAAAGAAAATGCTACCAAGAAGAAGGTAGGGATACCAATAAACTACAAGTTGGAAACCAGCAAGATAATCATCTTAGATTTGATGCCTCAAAACATTTGGACACAGAAAAGGGATCATATTCCAAACTAAGTATCTATAGTTATAACAAAACCTAGTGAAGAAAAGATGTTATAAATTTTGAGAAAGAAGAGTCTTCCAAATAGGGCTCAATTTCTTCAATCAAGATATTCACAAAAATATGGAACTCTTAGAAATCAAAGACCCCTTTCAATTTCCCCTTGAATTTTGTATTATCAACATAATTATGGAGATAGACATGTTTATGAATACAAAAAAAGATGAGGTGATAAAATCAAGTAGAAGCACTCTAATAAATCAAAGAATAAATAGAATACAAAAATATCCACCATGACATGGATCAACCCTACATAGAAAGTTCAAATAAATACAATTAACATAATTGATGCTGATGGGTCACATTTTTTGGATATTGAGGAGGAATCGATAAAAATAAGGTGATACCTACTAATGTTACCAAGGGACACATCCTCAATTGAATCATATACTCTTTGACACTACCAAGTGACTCTTATAGTCCTCCAACATTAGCTAGTGAGTGTAAGAGTTGAAGATTAGCTTAACACCCAAGACCACCTGCAAAAATAATGAAATCCTTCTACAAGAGAGTATGCAAGAATATAATCTTGCTTGATATTAAGACCTATCAAAATGATGATGAGGTATGAAGTATATTGCAAAGTGTACAATGAACTTCCTTATATAGGCAAGGTGAGGAATAGGATTGAACATGATTTTGGCATGTGTCTTAATCCTATGACATGAGATGACTAACAAACTAACTACCTAGGAAATGATGCATAAAGCTAGATAAGATAAGTTCTAGAAAAGCCAACTAAGACTTCTAGAAAGAATCTTATATCCTAAGTAAACTTAACATGTGAATAAGTCCCCTAATTACCTAGTGAGATAAATTACTAGGTACAAGACTTTAATTCACTCTAACACCCCCCTTAAGTGCAACTTAGGGAGAAGATTATTATGCAAATGATGCAAAAAAGATGCAAAGATGGGTCTTAGCTACAAGGCAATTTTAGGTACCCATGTACAAATACAAAAGAAATCTCTCAGCAATGAAGAAAATGAGAAAACCCAATGGGACAAAACTCCTCTCCAAAAGAGAGAAAATAAATAATTAAGTGAGGAAGGATGGAGGACTCCATGATACCCCCCAAGTACACCATTCATCACATAGATACATTACAAAAGCCCCCCAATAAGAGAGAAATAAAGAGACTATGTAACCTCCACATAATGTATAATCACCTGCAAAAATGGTAAGTGTCTGAAGATAAAACATAATCCAATGTCAACAAACAACTTGTCTCCCTTTGGAAGAAACAAAACCAAGTAAAAATGTAGGAATGCTTCCCATTCCGAATAAGAATTGAAGGAAGGAAGCATGTAGATATATGATGATGATGTCTCTGAAAATTGCTCATGCGTCTCCTTGCCCACTGAATATGAAGATGTCACTATCAAATTAGGTACATGCCCAATAAAAGAAGAAGGTGACAAATCAAGACTATGTGGAAACTAATTTTGAACAAGATCCAAAGACAAAGATGGTTTGGCAATAGTTGTATAATTAATGTCATTAAAGAGGAGATAGAACCCCTCAAATGTGTCCTCCAAATATGAAATGTGAGACTCTACAAACAAGGATGCATTTTTTGATGGATAGGAATCCCAATTAGGAAGATAATGAGATACTTGGTGTAATGAATCATTGGAAGTTCTCAATGAATCATCAACACAAGATGAATGGTCCTTTTGAACATGAATGATGAGAACCTCAATTAATGACTGCACAATGAATCACTGAAGGTGAAGGTACAACAACTATGTCTAATGGAGAAGAAGGAGCATCTAAAGAACCCTTGTCATCCTCATCTAAAGATTCAAAGCATTCAAAACCCTGCATAGTAGTATAGTCATAGGGTATCCTATCTGAAGAATGAAGAGGCACATGACATTCTAAAATAGGATCATCTGGGAATGGTGAAGTATCAGGATCTCCATATATCTCCCAAATTTTTTCCAAAGAGTATGAGGACAATCAAAATGATTAATAGCTTTCAAAATGTCATCAACAACATGCATTACAATAACCTCTAAGATATCATACCTTTTTCAACTCCAACCAAATTTTTGTATACCTTTATCTGGAGGGGGAACAAAACCATACAAATGTGGCAACAATTGAAGTGATTGGAGAGGGTTTATGATGCAATCTCTCTATTGTTTATAGTTTCCCCTTTCCAACATAATAAGAGAAGGATGAAATAAAAACTCCATAATGAACTATGATAGATCTCCAAGATTACAAAGACATCAACCTTCAATAGCAATTAGAAACTCCTAAATCTCAAAATACAACTGAAAATGAAGCCCCCCACAAAACAGAACTTCTCTAGGAGACAGGATGTCCAAGTTATGAAGCAGAAAGAAAATATGATTTTTTTTGAATAAATCACACTTGGGGTTGAATCTAAAAAAATTACATGAACCAAATGAAAGAGCTCCTAAATACCTTCCAAATGTAACTTGAATCACCAAAATCGGAGAAATTGGTAGAAAGTTATGAGCTCAGAGGTCTAAATGGGAGATCTAACTTTAAACAGCACTAAAATATTCCAAGAGTAAATCTGATAATAATATCTATACCACTAGAAATTTCTCTGAACCAATTTTCCAATGATATCTTGTTTTTGAAAATCCGATACCTGAGTCAAAAGTTATGGCGATTTTAAGATAATTGACCAATTAAGGCTTGAGGAGCCAAAATTAAGCCCCCTAAGGGTTGGTGGGTGGTCCCCATGTGATCAAAAGCTGGAGGACTATGCTGAGCACAGGTATGACATCCATTTAACCATCAAATTTAACACAGTGCATTGTGATGGTAATTTGGCTATCAAATTTAAGATAAGTCGCCTAAAATTTTAAAAATCACCAAAAATATTTTCTTCAAAATATGAAGTATTTTATATGAAAATGAAGGTTTTTTGGGCCTTCTGGACGCAATAGAAGGGTTGATTTTTTCCTAAAGTAGTCCAAAAAATTAGCTACCTCCTGAATCTGGTAACCCAACTTCAAACCCTCGCAGATCTGGTAAAATATGTCATATTTAATGAAATAAAAGTCAATCTTGACTTTATTAGATGCCTTGGACTCAATGGTGAGCTCAAATTACCTCCAGCATGCACCAAAAATAACTTGCAATAAAAACCTCAAAGAAAAACCCCAAATCTAGTATTTTTTCAAGTTTTTATGATTCTCTAGGTCATCATATGATGCAACAAAAGAGCATACTCAACCTTACTAAAAATAACCTAGATCTCTCACTATCAATAGCTCAACCCTCAAATCTGAGAAGGGTTTTGCAAGGATTGGCTCTGATACCATGTAAGAGCTAAATATTAGCTCAACACCCAAGACCACTTGCAAAAACAATGAAAACCTTCTACAAGAGAGTATGAAAGAATATGAGCTTGTTTGATATTAAGACCTATCAAAATGATGATGAGGTATGAAGTATATTAAAAATGTATACAATGACCTTCCTTATATAGGAAAGGTGAGGAATAGGATTGAACATGATTGTGACATGCATCTTAATCCTATGACATGAGATGACTAACAAACTAACTACCTAGGAAATGATGCATAAAGCTAGATAAGATAAATTATAGAAAAGCCAACTAAGACATACAAAGAATCTTATATCCTAAGTAAAATTAACATGTGAATAAGTCCCCTAATTATCTATTGAGAAAAATTACTAGGTACAAGACTTTAATTCACTCCAACAGTGAGTAGTACACCCCACAAACTCTGTTAATAAATAAAATACCCATGAACCTTGAGGATCATACGCATTCCTAATCAATTAAATATGAACCAATAAATTATATTAAGGATCTTTCAAGGACCTTCTTATGAGATAATCCAACCAACAATCCCTTTCCCACCACTTTTGTTCAATTGAATGATATGTGGCAACCTCCCTAATTTCAAATTAAGACAATTGAAATATTTATTGATGAAGATGAGGTGAGCATGGGGGGTCTAGAAAATAAAAAATGTTATGCATCACCATTAAAATTAAGAACTTGAATATCTTAAAGTTTCCAAAAGTGTGCATAGTGTTGAACACCTGAAATACTAAGAGGGGGGTGAGTCAGTATTCACTGAAACTCATTAACTTTGTCAATTCAAACACCCATTCAAAGCATCATATTTATCTTGCAGTAAATGAAAGGAACATATAAAGCATGCATCACATCAAGGAACATAAGAACATTAGATTTATGTGGAAAACCATAAAAAGGGAAAACCATAGTGAGGATTAGCTCACAATATATTATAACCAGTTACAATGTTTGATATAGAATGGTGGACTCACTATATAAGGACTTAGTGTCCAAAAAAAGAGAATGGCTCGCTGTCGGTGGCTCACTTCCAATGGGATCACTATCTAGAATAGAAAGAGATAGAAGAAAGGGTGGATCACTACCAAATGAACTACTAATAATGCATCTATAACATGCCTAAGATACAGTTCCACTGAAGCTCAAAAAACTGACTTAACACATTTTATATTTCACCACAACTACACTTTGTACTTTTCACACTAGATTTTGCACATACACTCTACACTTTTTCAATCCATACATTTTCACAATGAATCATTATATATATACTACAAATATCCAAAACATCAATTAGTTTGACCTAATTAGATGTATTGTGCACAACATAACCTGTCAACCTGATGCAGGAGCATCTTGGCTACATCATGTTTCCATCATGCAAATTCTTGAAAATTGATCAAATTTGGTATATTTACCTTGTAATAAGGTTAAATGAGTTATTTTGCACATTTATGGGTCATTACAAGGTCATTTGAGTCATTGTTTATTATTTTGTGTCAAATTGCAAAAAAGATGAAAAGTTGTCATTCAAAAGATGGAAAAATTGCAAAGATATAAAGTTGCATTTGGAAGATGAAAGTTCAAGTGGACTAAAACCATTGGAAATTAGTTAGGAACTCAAAAGACAAGTTTTAATTCCTTTAAAAAATGCCTTGTATTCATTTTGTAACTCGTGGGTGATTGAAATAAAGAATTAGATCAATGAAAAATTATGTTTTTATACATCTTCAAAAATTCAGCATTTTTCATCCCTTGTACGGATTTGTACAGGCAGAAATGCTTGGTTAAATGTTTGTAAGTGTTAAAGTGATAAATCACCTTCCATTTACCTTTTGTTTCATGCAAATTGATCAAGTTTTGTGTGAGTTATTTGAGTTCTTTAGAAAACTATTAAAACCTTGTTCTAGGGTAACCAGTATATATTCAAAATTGTATTTCTCTTGATTTAACTATTGAAATCCCTTCTAAATTGGTGAATGAAATGTTAGATGAGTATTCTAAAGGATCCTAAAGTTTCAGAATTTATGGTTGAGGGTTTGGGTTATTTCTAAGAAGCCCTAGGTCTATAAATAATGTAAATGACTAGTAAAAATTGTGAATAGTGAGGTTTTATGAGGTTTGATTGTGATTTTTAAGCCCTTCATGAGTTGTATTGATTTAAAAGGGTGATTGGGTGTATGTGAGTCTATTTCTTGACTTGGTTTGGTGTATTGATGAGTTTGAGGCCTTTGTTTATTGACTGTCCTGTTGGGACAGATTTATCACAGTCCTATTTTGGAATAAAAAATGAATGGTTTTAAGAATGGTGTTTGATAAAACCACTTATCAGGGTATGGGGAATGGTTCGATAAGTTTGTGCAGGTGTTTTGAATATGTTTGAGGCATAATCAAAGGTAGATTGGGCTTGGAGATTGGATTTGCTACGTTCGATGGCCTAAATAGGCCTAAGTGTTGATTAGGACAGTCTGCCTTGAGAATTCAAATATTTGAAATGTTAAGGTTGTGAATTGTGTTTGGGTCAGTTATTTCAATGTTTCTTAAGGTGTCTTGAATATGAAACAAGAGGTTTTGTACATTCTCCTCAGTTTGGTGTGTTGAAACAAGGATTTGTGAAGGGAAAAGTGAGCTTGAAATGAGTAACCTAACAAAGGATGATTT